>JBBDHI010000020.1:6136285-6166904 GCA_037177115.1 Craterocephalus stercusmuscarum
AAATTACATTTTCCGGCACTCCGGACCGCTTGGAAAAGACAAAAACAGGTATGTAAGGGCTTAAAAAAGTGGATTTTCCATGATATGTTACCTTTAAAAGCTGAGCGTGAAGTGTGCTAAAATGGCTTTTTGAAATCTCCTTTCCTGAAATGTCTCTACTTTGCTTTACTTTATCAGAGCTGACTGTTGTTCACATATTGCGCTTTGTGTCATCTTGATTTATTCTTCACCAGTAACACATATGTTGATAAACCATCTTAATTAATATCACTAATGTTCCTTTGGCAATGACTTCACAGTATGCAAACTGACCTTGTGATTGCAGGGGTGTACTCATTTTATTAAGAGCATGTTCAAGCACAGGTAAAAACCAAGGGCTGGGACTTAAAGGATTAAAAATGATACATTTTAAAAACCAACATTGCTATAAAACGGCACTGATATTAACCTAAAGTTAGCCAAACACAATAACACACTTCTTCTTTGAGTCATTTTCAAGATACAAATCTAAATAACATCATCTATTCCCATTAAGATTAAACATTTAAAATGGTTTTAATGGTTAAATAAACCTGAAATAACCAAAGTGCCAAGCAAGTCCATGAAGCATTTTTGTGTTTATGTTTCCTGCTGCACATCTATCATTACCTGCAAATGCCCAAATAAACCAAATCAATTTCAGACTTGACTTATAATCAAACATGGCCAGAGACGACGGCGACTGGGGTTCAGATGTAAATGCAACCGCTCAATTTGGAGAACTGGGAGGGTCTCATAAATCCTAGTATTCAATCATTTGTCTGTTAAGGAATCAAAAATTGTTGCCACTGTCTGTATTAATGTCAGAAATGGAATCTTACTGGGTTAAATTTTGTTCTCAATTGACTTACAAGGTAAAATAAAGGTTATATAAATCAGTTCCCACAATCAAAATCCACCGAATGAATCATAAAAAATGTCCTCCCCCTTTGTGCATCATCGCTGAATCGCACAAAAGATGAGTCTGTGTAAAAAAGTCTGAATAAATGTCTTAAACAGTTGTGATAAAGCTGGAAGAATGCAGCTTTCATATAAAATTGTGAAATGAATTTATTTGTTTTTGCTGCATTTGCTTTCCTTTGATAGAGCATGATAAAAAAAAGTAAAGAGAAAAAAAAACATCCATAATGACAACACTGATTTTCTTACCCTGAGAGGTCATTGTCTATCACCATCTTCTGCAGGCCTGAGGAAATACTGCAACTCGCCTCTGGGGGAGGCGAGCTGACTTGTTCTGAGGACTGTCCGGGTGTCATCTGGATACTGGACGGGTTGGACAGAGCTGTGTTCACCTCCCTCAGGATCCTGGGTAGAGGACCCAGCTTCGAAGCTGCGCTCTGTGAAGACAAAAACAATTAAGCTTGATTCCTCTGCACCACTGCAGCTGAGTTTTTTTTTTTTTTTTTTTTTTGGCTGAATTCAATTCTTTCATATTTTTTAAGTTGACTGCACGGTGCAATAAACATCTTATTCAGAAAACATCATGAATTATGCAGTTGGATGGCCAGTCTGATGAACTGGAGTATCAACCAGACTGTGATTTTTGAATTATTGAAAGACAAGCTCTGAGAGAGCTGGATGATTTGCTTCCAGCAGCTCTCCATCTGCTACCAGACTTAATGTAACCATCTTTGTAAATCCATTAATACGCCTTGACCAGCTTTTGAGGCTCCACAGCGCTCTTCCCTTGTGCACTGCTTATGTAATAAAATAATGAATTATTGATTGATGTGGGATAAACATCCTGATGCAGCCTAAGCATGATTCAAATCCCAAAGCTTATGATAATGCATTGAAAACCCGGGCATCTTTTCGTGCAGGAGGATCCACCCCTTACTGATAAAATCCTGTGATATCTGAGGATGATAATCCATGAATCAGTCATGCAGATGGATTAAAACTTGATTTTATTCAGTAAGTGTAGAAATGTATTCTAAATGATTTTCGCCTTGTTATGCAGCAAAGCTGGAAAAAATATTTTCAATAGCAAACTAAACGTAGTTACTCTTCCATTAATCTATTTGGCTGAATCGTTTATCTAAAACAACATAGATTTGGGGGGAAAGTACTTTGCAAATCAGACAAAAATGAAGTTTATTCGACCTGGTCCACCTGGGAGACCACTTCAGACAGAAGTGAGTGCAGGGTGGAGAGCTCCCTGCCGAGGTCGATGTAGCCCTCAAACCCCGCCGTGTTGGAGATTGTCTCTGGGTTTGAAATTTCCAGCAGGAAACGCTGCATATTGGTCCACTCATGCTCAAGGAACTGGTTCATAAAAGACATGTACTCCTCCTTGTTCCCGAATCTGCCAAACAGACAAAGTGACATAATGCAATATGTGTGAAAAAACTGGATGAAGAAGATGTTTAGTAAAAAACAACAAAAAAACCCAAACACGCTCACTTTGTAAAGTTGGCCAGGTTTTGTGTGACTTTAGCGATGAGTGTGAGTGTTCGAGCCGTGCGGTCGTCGGGATACTCCTGCATCAGATTGAAAAGCGAGGGCGACATGATGGCTGGACAGAGAAAGCGCAGGAACAAGGAGGCGCTGATCAACCGCTCGCTGATGTCTGGTCGACCCCGGTTGCTGCATTCCTGCCGCCACGATGCAAAAACCTCTTTCAGTTCCCTTGGAAAGACACTGTTGAGAATCAAGAACAGGAACAATGGTCAATCACCAAAACAACTTATTGCTAATATCATGTGCAAAATGCTTATGCATTACAAGAACGTCATACAAGATAGAAATCTGTGTTGGCCATTCCTTTTGAGTCAATATGCGACTCTAGTTACTTCTACATGTTACAGTAAGTCTGTCCTGTTATTGATTTGAAGGAACAAAGCCCTGAGTTGTCTTTAAATATCACATATCAAAGCACTGAATGACATAAATGATTTGACTACTGCTTCTAAATCTCATAAAAGCATCCATAAGATAATACATGAAATAAAGGTTTTGATCCTGCCCACTGGGGAAAAATAACATCGAAATGTGGACTGTATCCATGACATAATGCAATATCTATACATCAAACCCATAATTATTGTAGGCAAGTATTTCAAACAATATTAAAAAACGTCAAGGCAGAAATCAGCTCCAGTATTCACCAGTAGGAGTTGATGATTTTGCAGAAGGCCAGCTCACAGCACATCTTCAGGTTACTTTGGTGCTCTGGCAGGTCTCCAGATGAACACTTAGATGGATCCACCTCGCAATTCTCATCTGACTCATACAAAGCCTTGATGAACTCTCCTGGAGAGAAATGAATAAAACAATGTCGATTACATAAGCAACATAGAATTAATCGATGTTACCTACAAAACCATAAACGGAGCCCAGGTTTACATTTCTCTGGCTGTGCTTTCCTGTGGTTATAATTCCACTCTGATACAAATTCCCATAAAGAGAACACAGCAGTGTTTTCTGTCTCCGGCTGTCTGAAGAGACCCTTGACTGTTGTCTCCAGTCTCAGGTTTAATCATCCCAACATCTTGGCCTGACATCAAACAATAAAAGCAATGCAGATAAGCATAATTTGCCTTTTCTCTTTGAATTAGCCCTGAGACACACACACAGGGAAAGAGGCAGAGTTACCAGCTGCAAAAGCAGACACACAAATACAGAGAAAATAAACATACACTGAGACTAGGTTGGCACCTAGAAAAAAAGAAGCGATGGGTGCCAGACAGGATGTGTGCCATTTGTAGATTAAACCACTGCTGTGTACATTTCTGAATTATAGGGAGGAAAGCACCCGCTGCATGTAAAGAGCTTATTGTTGGAGCCGCACATGGACGGACAAACGTTTAACATCCTGCCTGACATTTTGTTGCACAAAGATCTGCTCAGAATCTTCAGAGTCACCGTGTCTGTTCTGTAATATCCATCATCACAAGCTTCACTGTGTTAAAACAAAACATCTCTGGCCTGCATTCACACACGAAATAGTCTAAATTGCCAAATAGCTCTGTTGGATTTTCGTCTCTGTTAGGAAGGCGTTTCCTTTTTAAAAAATAGTATGTTGACATGCAGCCTATTCCTTGAAGCGATCAGCATCTGTTTTACATAATTATATGGGGTAGAACATCTCTTTTAAAAGGCCCAAGGTAATGTTTTTTCCCCATTTATCTATATCATCAACATCTTGTTTCTTCCCTGCCACCCAGGGCCAATTTTTTAAGGTACTTCCAGGGTTAAACATTTATTTTTACTGCTGACCAGTCACTCATGAAATACAAAGATTTTTTTCCCGTAATAGCAACCAAAAAGATAGGCAGGGAAGTGGAGAAGTTAATTATGCAGGTGTCTGATCACGGGGAACTGAATGGCATGATTGCTGAACTGAATCATACTCTTCTTTAGAAAAACCCATCTGGTGGTGTCCTTTAATGTGGCCTGCATGCTCACTACGGTGGGTCCGTAGTTTGCAGCAGGGTCCTGTTCACTCTGCACTGTTATGTCCCAAAAACACACGAGAATAAAATACAATGGTTGCTCTAGTTTGTGTCAACTTTGAAAACAGGCCCATTTATACACAGCAGTTGTTGGCAATAAAATATCTCTAATGTCATTTTATGATTTTATCTTCTAATCTAATGATAAAAAAAAGATGCAACTTGTAAATCTACCGTTACTGGTACAAGAGAGCACACAGAGATTTTGTGACAGTGATTTAGTTTAAAGTGTCTGCTGTCTACCTGGTTGAGTTTAGCTTTGTCTGGCTAATTAGTTCCTTAAAATGATCGTTTTAAAACCTTGAAAAACAGATGGCACCAAACTGCTAAAAATGGCCATTTTGGAGCCTTTGCCAAAACCGTCTACTGTAAAATCTAATTTTGTTCTCCATTATATCAGAGTTGGCCTTTGTATTGATGATGTAAAGGTGCTGTATCATTATTTTATAAAGATTTTTAGCTACAACTGCATCATTCCAAACAATTTTTTCCAGGCAAGCCGGAAACTATTGTGTGCCATCTTAGTTTATTCATCACCAGTAACACATACTGATATTTACATATCCTAACTAATCTCACCAGTGTTCCCTTTACTATGACTAAAAAGTCTTCAAATAGACCATGCGATTGCAGAGTAATACTCATTTCTTTATGGATATGCAGTTTTTAAGCCGAGGTCCAAGCCTCCGAATTATGGGAGAATTTAGGAGATGAAAAGCAGTAAAGACAAAGAAACGGGATCTTACTGGTTAGATTAAATCACATTGTCATGGAAAGGTATTTGGACAAAGTTAGAATTCAGGGATTCAAAGACTGTAAGAATCATCAGTGCATCTACTGAACAGTCAAAGAGTTCACAGTGAAACTGCAGTAGAGTTCATTTGTTGAGAAAAAGACTCCTGAGTTTTAATGTTTGTGCAAAAGCAAGCAACAAAATACCACCCAGAGGCATTTGGGAGTCAATGTTTTTAGCAGGAAAAAAATTGCCACTAACCTCCAAATCATCCAAAAATGTTCTTTGACAATGTTATTTTAGTGTTTATTAAATGTACTCTGCTGGAGTTAACAAAAGAAAGATGAGATGATACGTGCAAAAGGACTGACATCAGGTAGGAACATGGCAGTTTTCTGTGAAGCCCTTTCGCAGACAATCTGCGGGATGCTAATGCGTGTGCTGTGGATATCCCTCGTCATGCTGCTGCACTCACCGAGGGCGTCCTGCAGGTACTTCTGTCCCACCAGTTTGAGGTATTCCTCGATGGCCTTTGTCGCCAGCGTGTTTTCTCTGAAAATGAGGTGCTCGTTCTCCCCGCAGCGGTCCACCTCTGACATCATCAGATCTGTGAGGAAGTCCTGCAGAGAAAATAAGAGGATGCATACAGGGTTAATAAGTGTTGATCCCAAATCCAATGTGATTATCCGCACTCAGGGAATTAGATGATAGAGATGTTTTTCTAATTATACAAAGTACCAAATGACACACAATGGTGAGACTTTCACGGGCAGAAGTTAAATGTAAAAAAAAAAGCAGGATTAACAACTTGAAGAAATACAAGGAAGGTTGTGACAGGCAAGAGGAGGATGAGTTCATTAGAAGTTTTCTTCTTTTAAAAAAAAAAAAATCTTGACTGTGGTTATACTGTAGATGGTGATACGGATCTTTATTGGGTCACATAAAATGCCAGCAGTTATTTACCGGTGCAGAATCAACCAAATGAAAACAACCAGGGGAATTCATGCAACAACATTTACAGATTAACTTTCAATCCAGCAGCAACAACCTCTATGTTTTTGTACTCTTTAGGGCATGAAACTACAAATGTGTGTGTGAACTGAATTGTTTCACTGCACTCTAAGTTACAGAAAGAAAAATAGTATTTTACTTTGATTGCGACTTTCTAATCCAAACAACTTATTTCATTCATATATATTTTACTATCAGAGCAATGTTAGCATTCTAAGTGACTAAAAATCTAATAATCACTCTCTCAGTCATCCTGTTTTACTCACCTGAAGGGAGTTTATCATTTCAGCAGGAATAAATGCTCTGTTATGTTTACATGCAGTTGGGAAGTGAGCGGTCATTTTGTTTAAAAGAAACCCATAGCTAACAAAACTGATAGGCCTTAATACTTTGTAATTATCCTCTCCTATTAAAACGGGTTGCTAAGTGCATGGAATATTTTAATTATTCTAAAAATCCTCCATGTTGGACACATATATAAACTATATCGCCATACTCTAAGCTCTTAAAATGCAGCTGGATATGGAGCTGTATGCTATCCAATCAATGCCATATGGAGCTGCTTGTTTGAATCTTTGAAATATTAAATCTTCAGAGATTTCCAGAATAACAGGAAGCAAAACGGGTTCATTGAAGATCCTCAGACCCTCAAACCGCATGAAAAATGATCCCCATGGTGTTCAGAGGTTAATATTTGTCAACTAGAACAAACAGGAAAGACCTCATGTATCTTATTTGTAGCCTGTAGCAAAATGTCATGCTT
Source organism: Craterocephalus stercusmuscarum (assembly GCA_037177115.1). Lineage (NCBI taxonomy): Eukaryota > Metazoa > Chordata > Actinopteri > Atheriniformes > Atherinidae > Craterocephalus > Craterocephalus stercusmuscarum. Next base: position 6,143,286 of record JBBDHI010000020.1, read on the forward strand.
GTTTTTATTTCTGATTTTGTTTCAAGGGACCGATGATTGGCAAGTGGGCTTTTCCCCCCTACATAAACAAAATGTAATTGTCACGCTCTCTCAATTTAATGCACCCCACAGCAGGCATTCATCACCATGATTGTGCTCCTTGTTGTAATCAGTATGCAAAAACCTATGCGGAAACAGAGTAGGGTGAAACAGAGCTCCGAGCTGGTTATTGTTTAAAGTTCAAACACAACAAAACTGGTCCATAATTGCCCTAAATATCAATAATTCAAACTCAAACAGCCATTCTACCTTGGTTTTCAACAGCTTGCTAAACACAAGGCAGAGGTCTTCATTAGCACTGAAAAATATCACAAGCTTTCCATCTACATTTCCAGTTAGTGTTGCTCTGGCTAGCTAACATCACTTCCCAAAGTGAATTGTAATAAAGTAGAACTGGTGGACTATCGTTTTCTCATATATTATAATAACAAAGCCATTTTCATTCATTTAAACATCAAATCCATAAAGGCAATGCCAATGATAATCTAATGGACCATGCAAGACATAGTAGCTGTGCCTGTTAAAACTTTTTGCTAGAAGCTGAATGAGTAAGCTTGGAAACAATACTGATGGGAGTGATAATGAGCCTGCAGAGAATTAAAGAGCAACACAGTAAAGCTGAAAGCCAAAAAAGCTAAAATCAATTAGGTGACAGGCGCTATTCGCTCTGCAGAGCTCAGGAAAACAGCAGAGTTACAAAAATCCTCTGCAGGCTTATCACCAGGAGCTATGCCTTCCAGTAACAGCTAATCATTTCATCCGTTGCTAAAATAAAAGTACTGTGACCAGAAGCTGGCTTATAATCTCATATGTACAGTATTTAAGAGTGACTTAATCAAATTGCGTGAAAATGAGCATCACTGATCATCAGAATGGAGCTTTTCTGAACTCCAACAGTCACGTGTCTTATGAGATACCATGAACACCAGGGGTGTCAAATGAATGGCCTGAGGACCAAATCTGGCCCACCGGGTCCGAACTGGCCTGTGGAATGATTTGGTAAATGTGAAAATGATGATAAAGACTTTAACAGCAATTTTTCAATAAAAGTAACCCAAAATCAAAATTTTCCACTGTGAGGTTGCATTTTATTTATGTTTAAACATAAAACATTTAAAACGCAGGGTAAAAACTTGTCATTTCTTTTATACTTCTCTTTAAAGATCTCCCTTCAGCTTGTATGATGAGATGAGTCAGTTCTGGTGGTCAGTATTACAACAAGAAATGGACAAAAATGTGGTGGTAGGTACATTTGAAATAACTTCAAGCTATTTGGACTTCCTGGGATTGTGGAGGCATTGTGATAGTCAAGTTATAATTCATGTATAAATCATAAACTGAGGAAAAATATATCTATTTTCCTCAAGAAATGTCTGGTTGTTCATCTTGCATAATAGTACAATTTATCCAATTTCTTGATAATGGGCTTGACCCTTTTTTGCACTCAAGCAAATGGAAAAATGTGAGGCGGTTCATTACTATACGTAGGTCAGTGTGCCATTCTTTACTGATCCATCCCACCTGAGACCAGATTTCTTGGTACTTGAACTAAAATGTGTTTGACACTACTGATCTATATGGTTTCTCAAGATTTTGCTAAATTTCCGCAAAGTTTCTACAAAATCATGCAAAAGTCAGAATAATACAGATTTAGGTTTTAACATGTTTTAGCTATGAGTTATATGTACAACAGCATTTCATTCGGATTTGTCATGTTATAGAAATATAACACAAGTTTCCTAGCCTTAGTTTGAGCATCCCAAAACCCATCAGTTTTCATTCTGTACACAATTTAGATGTGAAGAGAACCCTGAAACTCTCAGTTCATTTTAAAGAGTAAATTAATGGTCTTCAACACATCAACAGACACTTTTCCCTCTGTTTGTTGCACCACGCTGAGCTGTTTGTTACCTTAAAAGCACAAGTTTAAAGGACCAGAAATGTGTGCTAGTCAAAAAAACATTTGGTTCATGAATAAAAAGCAACATAAAGTAGGCTACTTTGGTGTTATTTTCTCCAAACGAGAAGCACGACAATTTTTTAAATATACACCTTGTGCATAAGAATTTGTCACATTGAACAGGATGTGCGTTATTTCATCTGATCTGCCAGGATGCAGTATTTAAACTGAATGCTGCTGTTTACTTTTTCATATGAAATGCCCTCAAATAAGAGTGGATCAACAAAAAAAGAACAAGGCAAGGAAAATTGTCTGATTGGGAAAGATGGAAATGGAGCCATCTGGGGATGAGTCATCCCTTGTTTAGATCCCTTCAACAAATTTCTGGGAGTACTCTCATGTCAGTCCCCTGGCAGCTTGTTAAACTTGGGAGTCAGCCTAGCAGGGAGGGGAAAAAAAGAGACAGATGCAGAGAAGAAATAGAGAGGGAGAGGAAGAGGAGGCAGAGTGTTCGGCTTAAAAGAACAGAGGAGGAGATGGAAAGACAGCAACAGGGTTTCAGAGATACTTTATATGCCTACTGCAGAGGCCTGTTATCCTCCTAATCAAAGATACACCACAGGGAGCCAATCATCCGCTGATGTGCAGCAAAAGGAACCTTTTTGGTTACGCATTTGCACGCTGCACACACGCTCCACAATCCACCGGTCTGTGAGGAGGAGCTCATATTCTTTATCTCTATCATTATCCTTAGATAATGCACACAACATGCAAGCAGCCAACGAGACCTGATCTTTGGTCGTATGTGGAAACTGGATCTTATATATCTGTCTTGTTTTTTTGGCGGAAAATACGTCAATCCACTTTTATCTTTCCTCTAACCTCCACTCATCTGTGGGTCTCTCCCTTCCTTCTTTCCTTAATCCTCATTGCTCTGCGTTCCTTAAGTGGCCACTGAAGTGAGGCAAATCCTGACCTGATTAGAGAGGACGGTCGGATGAAGTGGAGGAGGAGGAAACTAAGAGAGACAAATTAATAGCAATGATTTCCGCTGGTAGTCTGAAACAAAAATGAGATCCAATAACCTCTAACAATCTCTTGTTGAGCTTTACGTGATGAGTTTCAGTTTAAGTGTTAACGTATAGGGTTGGACATAATTCTGTCTAAGTGTCACAGTCCATTCAAATAAATATTTATCTCAAGCTGTATGACAGGCTGATTGCATTTCTTTTCATGCATTTTGTCAAAACAAGAGTAACAGACTCAACATTAGACCATAATGTTTTTAAAGTTATAGTTAAGATAAGATTAAAGTGTGAACTCTCTGGAAGAAGAACTCATATTGAGCAGTATTTTTGAGGTCCTCTAATGTATTTGGTATCATCAGAAGTCAACATCACTCTGCATCCATGCGTTTTATACATTATACTTGCTTTTAAATCATGATATATCCAAACCCTATGAGTTCTCGTTTCTTGCCTTCACCTTCATTTGCTATCTAATCTTTTTTTGCCTGTTCTGGTAGCATCTTTGTGATGAACCCTCTGTATGTTCTCTGTGGAGTCTTTGCTTCATGGGGGACTTGGATATTGACATGTCTCTTGCCTGGAGAGTGTTCCTCACTTGGCTTGACTTGCGAGCAGGTTTTTCTTGTCTGTGGAAAGGATTCTGTGATCATCCACCACTGCTGTCTTCATGGACATCAAGGTATCTTTAATGCGCCTCAGATCTGCTCATTTAACACTCCTGCTATTTGATGACTTTGCTCTGTTTTTAATGCATAAACACAGCCTGTTTTACATGCATACATTTAACACAACGCGAAGACTGTTTTCGAAAAACTGCTAGAATAACAATAAATGCGTCAAAGTCCAAATATTTTCAGACATAACTACATCTAATTTACTTTAATAGGCTTCACCAAGCACAATCTTGAGTGCCATAAAAGCCTAAGCGATTATGTTCGAAGCAGAGACCAGAGCGGCTCCTTGTTCCCTCCCATCATCCTCCTGCATTCTCAACGATGCGTTCAATCCTACAGCTCAGCCTCCTTCCCTTCCCTCTGCCTTCGTGCTAATAAGGACGAGTAGAAGGCTCTCTGTATCACTGCCACATCTCATCAACAAAACCATGCCTCAGAAAAAAAAAAGAAGAAAAGCAATGCACAGTGAAAAGAGAAATGGGAAGTTATGAGACTATAAGTTTGGGCAGAGGGTCTGCGGAGCACTGAAGCTAATCAGATATATAGCAGATAATAGCAGGGAGCAGGGTCCCTGGATGGGATACTTTCTTTTGTACATTGTTTCTGTGGTATTTTACAGCAAATCAAAAGTTCTGGAGCTGAACTCTTCATTCAGTACTCTGCAAAAGCCTCGAGCTTCCCCTCATCAGGAAAATTGGAATCAAGTACAGTGATTTATTGAACAATGTGCCGACAGAAATGCTTATGTGTTAATGTGCTAATGCAGATAGTAATATCTACACTGAAAGAAGGTTGAGAAAAACTCTGGCTCAAGACGGATTTAAAAGAGTCTTTGGAGGGAAAATTAATAAAACTTCCAGAACAAGACACTGTTTTATGTGGCATGGTTTTTAAATGCTCAGCCTTGCTACAGTAACGCAGGACAAAGGCTCTTGGAAATAAATGAAAATAAAAGTGTACAAAAGAAGCCTTGTTCATGCTCAGATGTTTGTGTTTCTATGGTAATATAGAGCAGAAAAACCCAAGTATGAGAGCAATAAAATGCCTTAAAAGGATCGTTTTAGAGCAGGAGCTGTGTCTGTGTCTGGAAAATATGTGAACATGTTGTACAGAAAGATCAATTTATTCCATTTCAGTGTGGAATCAATGCACTTTGATATGGTAAATGTGAAATAATGAACAGTATGTAAGAGTGAAATGATTATGATCTTGTGTGAAGTGAAACAAAAAGCTGAAATGTTCTTATGGCAGCTCTTACATTTCTTTCAGGGCATCCTACTGTTGACCCTTCAATGAAATCCAGCAGTGTGTGAATAAAAATCACCATTTTGACCAGTTTATAGACCTTTTTATCTTTTAAAAGGGTGAAAATGTAATCAAAGGGGGAGGTGATGGACTGTGGAACTACTGGGACTTATTATAGAGGACATAAACCAGAAATGACCTGTTAATGTTTCAGGTTTAAAGCTACGAGTATGCACTAAACCATCCAAAATGACAAGTCTGAGGTCAATAATTTCAGAGCTGATACAGATATGAATTAAATGAAGGGGGAAACATGACAGCTCTGACAATTCAGCTGATCGATGAGTCTGTTTTTCTGACCAGAGGCAAAAACTACGAAGATATTTGTGGGTAGAAAAGCAGAATGACTCCAGCCACTTTGCCCCTCACCCTCCTCATCTTTCCATCACTCTGTGCCTCCCCATGGCTACTATTACAGCATTATAGCCTGTAGCACTTCCTGTTAAGGTCACATTGGGTTGACGGAGAAGGCTGGAGGCCTAATGGAAATAGAGGTAGCTCTGCCCTAAGGTGCAGAGGTTTGTCATTACCCACAAAAACAGGAAAGAATGGTCCTGATTTAGCTGCCGGTGCACATGGATGTTACTGTATGAGGATAGGTTTGACTGGAGGGGGCCTAGCAGCGAGTGTCATGGATTTTATTTCTCTACGAATCTTTGGGCAAAAATTGACTTTGTTTTTACAAATAAATGGATATTTAGCCATATTTGCCATGACCATTGTCCTGCCTGGAAAATATATTTGAAGAAAAGCTGACTTTCTGTCTCTATTTAAGCAGCGCAGCAACTGCTGGGATGTTAATGCAAGAGAAAGTAGTTATCACGCCATGCATGTTCGCAAAATCCATCTATTACTGTACTTGCTGAGATATATTGGTCTAAACCAAAGAGTCTGACATCACTATCAGAAGAAGAAAAACAACCTTTTGATAAGCTAATTTATTAGATTTAGTTGAGATAGTGTGAGAAAAAGACAAAATGAAAAACTAAAAACATGTGTTTACACTGAGGCAGATTGAATCATGGGGGTTTTTGCTCAGACTGACTGGCACAACAGGAAACATGCAGCCCTAATGGGGCAACACAACGAACTTGACTTAGTGCTGAGGCTCAGCAAGTTGCCACAGATATGGAACAGAGAGCTGCGTTGGGATTGCACGGTTCACATGGGACCCCGTGTAAATCTTGCAGGAGGAAGAGGTTTTAATGTTGCTGTAGGTGGGAACAGGCAGTCAGAAAATAAACCGTGGGTGCTGGAGGACTTTATAGAACAAACACAAATGTAGGTGAGTCTGTCAGCAAAAAATAAGGGTGGAACAAAAGTTGGGTGGGTTGTTTCCACGTGTCCACTGTGTCCTTCTTTGTCTGTTACAATGGTTGTTAACAAAATATAGGTGTGTTACAATACCACCTACCAGATACAAGTGAGCTGGTCACCTTAAGACTATAAAGGTTGGAATTCAAAGCAAGAAGGATTAAGAAAAAAGTCCTGCACAGTGATTTGTTATATAAAAAAAAAGAAAATAGACTTTTTTTAATGCCTGTTCAAATTGCTTGACTTTCTTTGCACATGTAGCAAGCGGCTGTTGTTAGCCATGTTATCATCTACAGTCAAACAGGATATGTATTTTAGGTATACATAAAATAATTCTTTCTGAAAAGGGCAGGACTGGACAAATTAGATGTAATTAGCTATCTTAAATCTACATGAAATGGCCCTGCAGACGCATGAGTGGTTCTGACTCAAACCTCATCCAGGATCAGCTGTGTCACAATCACGTGTTTGTGACACAAGTTTTACAGGGTTTCAAAAGCTGCAGGTCATACAGAACAGAAAGTACCAGTGAGAAACAACAGCTTTCTCTCTCATGCCATTTTCTAATCACACATCCATGAATGCAACCACCAACGAGAAGACTGCTCAGACTCTGCCAGGCCAACATCCAACGCAAGGCCTCACATGAGCATAACAATAAAAACTGTTCTGACATTTCTAAACTGAGTTGCAGGCCGGTTATTTTGATCTGTCAGAGTGATATTACACAGCCAATATCCCCCTAAACAGTCCTAAACAGTCAAAATGTAATTACGGCCAGTCAAAATGATCTCCATGACAACTGGATAATTTCATTCTTGCGGGCAAACTTAGCCAGTAAATCGTTAAATGACACATTGTTAGGCAAATAAAACCAAATAAAAGCCAATTAAAGGCCGTGAGAATGAAGCGATAGATGACAGCTACAGCAGCAGAGACACCCAACTGTAACCTCTGCACTGACAGATAAGTGTGATCATTATTATAGAGGGGAATGTTTCCTTCTCTGCTGCTGTCGGGCTCCATGAGCAGAAAATGTGCCGCTGCAAGGTGAAACGAGATTGCTTCATATCCATTCACAGCCCTCCTCCATCACTCCACCCTGTCAGGGGGAGATCAATAAGCAAACATGCAGGAATAATTGAGCAGATAAAGGATATGATGCTCTTTTTTCCCCACCTCCATTGTGAACATTCTTCACCTCCATATTGTCCCACTGTCTCAACCCAACACCTCCTCTGTAAATTTCAAAATGACAGCAATTAAGGAGCCCGGTGATCCCAACACAGCTGTGCCGTGTATGAAACAAAGAGAGAAACGGCTCAAGAAGCCACTATGCAGCATAAAGACACTTACAGGCTAATAAAAAAATCTGAACTGATATATACTATGCCATGATTATTTAAGTGGAAGGTACTGACAAACGTGTGGAATACTTGCTAGTCCCCTTAGGGGATGATTGATTCATTTTTTCTCTGCATGAAAAGAAAACACATAAAAAAAAACACCAAGGAACACCAAACTACATGAACCATCTATGGCATGTAAGTAAATCATTTGTCACACCACATCATGTTCGGTTGACCGACGGCGCCTGTTTGTCACAACTGCAATGACAGAGTTGAAAACGCCGAATTACAGCCGTGCTGCAGGCTGACATCAGTTTACCATTGAGAATGATATTTCTCCCCGTAAAGCAGGGCTGTTAGTTTACCTTTAGGAGAAGCAAAATGGCAAAACAAGCCAAGCATCACCCTCCCCTGGCTAGTAATCACAGGAATAAATCCTTCCTTTTGTCGCGGCCAAGAGGAGCAGCAACAAAATTAGAACATACCCTTCCCAAAGGGCCGAGGCATCGAGTCAAACCGGATCAATAATGCAGAGAATATAAGCCAGGAGTGGATATTTTGGATAAAAGAAAGGTGAACTTCTCCCGGTAATTCCAATACTGTGTTTGGGTTTAGCTGTGCTGTGTAGCTGAGTGTCTGCAACCGCATGTCCCACCAGATAGGACAGGGCCCCAAGTTGTGACCTTACATCGAAGAAAATCACCTGAACCGTTACCGTCACATTTTGGATTGGAGCTCAAATAAAATAAGTCTGCGTGTTTGGCCGAAATTCCTGCAGCATCTAAGACTACAGAGAAAGCTGCCTGCTCATGCATTAAACTGAATAAATGACCTGCAATTGCCTTTCACTATCTTACGGTCGGACTCGGGTGGGTGTGTGCGTGTACGATTGGCATCTGTGCGAGCGACGCAGGGTGTGTCTCTGCTCGCCACTGCACACAGACATCAATACAGCATCAGTAATGACATCTCTCCGGAGAGCTTTGGCCTGGAGATGCAACCAAGCATGAAAGAGAGATGAGCGAAGACAAAGACAGAGAAGTGGGCAGAGAGCAGGGGAACAGGACCGAGTGTGCAACGGAGCAGAATATGCGGGTTGTAATTACTCAGTGATGGGTGATAAAAAATGACAAAGGCAGAAACAGAAATGGGAGAGTGCTGCCTACTAATGGCTGTCACAACGCGCAGCTCGCATCTCTGACCAGGCGGCTGCAATTAGACGCTGCTTCTCAACCTAAACACAGCAGATTAAACACAATTTTTCGCAACTCCTGCCGTGTGTCCCAGAGCTTGCGCTGTGCTGTACTGTGGCACTGTATCGCTTAGTCGCTCTTCGTCAGTCCCACTGAGCTCCACTGTGACTCTGACAGAATCAGACAGTGACTCATGAATTAGACTTGAGTCTTGGAATACGGCACAATGATAGCAAGGGAAGAAAATAACCAAAGGCTCAGGCAAACATTTGAATAACTTGAATAAATGGTATTGTTGCTTGATAACGTAATAAAACGCAGAAGTTTAAAGAGAAACTGCACCAAAGTTGGCGATACATCGAAAAAGGTGCTTCAACACTGAAATGTAAAATAGAAAACAGGGCAGCTCAAACATGTGACATCCTTATTTGGACTCAAAATTCTTGTCAATGTGTTGCTTGTTGTTTTGATATCTGCTTTATGGTGTGACGTGACATACTCCCTGAAAACGCCGAAGCCTTTCATGATGTCACAGATAAAATAAAAAAGCCTTTTCAGAGGAGAAAACAGCAGCAGTTAGCTGGGATGATTTTGACAGAAAGCCTCCTGTTTACAGCAGCCTACAGGCATCTGCTCCCCATGCCTTTCTGAAGATGTATATTGAGAGCGCTTCAAAAGGTTGTACTAAAAGGGCTTTAATCTTGAACACAGATGTATTTTGAGCATTCCTGATGCCAACGAGTGCATGTGCACCGCTCGCAGAAACCCCGAAGTGACTGAAGACCAGCATGTAGGAATAAGTGAGTTTTAGAGCTTCACTTGAAACGAGGGGATTAATTGAAAGTAATAAGGATGTCACATCTTCCCCAGGCTCCAGCTTGCCTTCTTCCCTCCCTCCATCAGTGATCAGCTATCAGTGCAGAGTGGCAGTACAGTGTGGATAGACATCACTTCTTAAGTACCAATCATTCATCATTCTGCCACGCCAGGATAAATCCGAAGGTTGCTGCTGATGAGATAATGTCGAGAAAGTTAAACTGAAGGACAAATTGTTGCTGGAGACTGACGATGTTGAAGCTGCAGACATGAAAGCAGCCTGATGTAACGCCAGGATAAGAATTGTTATATACGTGTAGGGGTGTGAATCTTGCAGCAACTCACGATTCAATTTGATTCCGATTCTTGGGGTACCGATTCGATTCAAAATCGATTCTCGATTCAAACCGATCTTAATTCGAATTCAATGATTGACTCCGTTCCCCTATAAGCCAGAATGAGCTAAGAGGAATTGTTTCATTAGTTGGAAGTGATCATTTTCATCAGAAAAAGGTTTAAACTTAACTAACCTGGCAAAGTTGAACTTGTCTTTGTCATTTAGCAGCAGCTATGAAAGTAGTCAAGCTAATGATTTTTAGCCTTTTAAAAATCGATTCTTGAAAATTTTGAAACGATTCTGAATCTTGATGAACAAGAATCTCGATTCCGATTAAAAACAATTTTTTTCACCACCCCTATATATGAGTGTGTATGCTTTTAGAGTTAAATCTGTCAGAATTGCAAAAAAATCCTTAAAGGAAAAAGTGATTATTTCCATTAGTGAGTTCACGAGTTCATAATCAAACACAGCATGTGGAGTAAAAATAAATCTTCACAGAACACAAAACATTATGTACCAACAGAAACTGCTAAGCTGGTCACTAAACCTCTTTCATAGCCGGCAGAACGTCTCTGGAACGTTTCTGTATATTTCGGGTCGATTGTTTTACTGCACAAAGCGGCCGTGCCGTCAAACGGAGGCAAAATGCTGCCTTTTTGGATGGATGGAAGATTACTTGAGTCCGACTGTCACGGCAGGCTTAGCCGCAGCTGCGGTGAACTAATCTCCCACATGCTCGCTCCGATGCAGACAGCGGTGAGTATATTGTGCTGGGCCCGGCATCGGTATGCTGTGGAGCGCAGCGGGGGGATACATGTAGGAGGATTAACATGAGTTAAAAATGTTATACAGGCTGGTGCAGCAAGAGGAAATCACCTGTCTGTCTGGTGTTTGTCTGCTCTGTGTTACATCTGCGGGAGGTCAGCGGTTCACAAAATGAGCCGGCAGCAGAGGAGCCGCTTTTGTAAATTGTTGTCAGGGTAAGATAATGGCCTAAAACCATGTAGTTGTTTTTTTTTTTCATATTCAACATTTCTGTAGATGAAAGGAGAATAAACCGAACTGTGACCACTAACCTTGGCTTTTCCGGTGCTCTGCAGGATGTGCACCAGCGCGCACGCCATCTCCTCCTTGTTCTTCACGCTAATTACCGGCTCCAGGACCGAGCACAGCAGCATGTAGTTGTTGGTGGTGTACTCTGCAAACTCCTTGTACATCTCCATGGGAAGGATGCTCATACTCTGATAGCGGGCTTTGATCCGAATCATGGGACCCGACGTCTTGCCCTTGGGGGGGTTGGGAGTGCTGACGGGATACCATTTCTCCACGAATTGCCGTCCGGTGACACTTGCGACGAGGATGTTGACAAGTCCGATGTAATTGTTTTTGTCTTTCTTTTTCTTCTTGTCTGTGTCTTTGTAGAGGTGCGCTGTGATGCTCCTGACAGCAGGCAGGTTGCTGAACTCAAAGTGCTCTCCCCAAAAGAGGTTGTCAGTCTTGAGCTTACAGGTGGTGCGCGCATACAGTGAGTCATCAAGACAAAGCTCACAGAAGTATTTCTTTTTGGCCGGGAGGTCCTTGGCTTCGATGATCCACAGCCTCAGCATGTTTTCCACTCGACGGCTGTTGTCCTGGAGACAAAAAGAGAGAAAAAAAGACTAAACACAAGAGGAAAACCTTCAAAACGACTTCTCTAGGAGGACATACTTCATGAATGCATGACTGAATGAACTACAGTAGGAACAAAATAAACTGTCTGCCTCAGTTCATTAGTTTAAAGTTTCTCTATTTTAGATGACAAAAACAACACAGGTAGGTTTTCCAACATGTTGGTGAAGCAATCAAAACCTCTTTCACATGTTTTAGTGCTAACAAATTTCTGCTCTGGCTTTTACTAAGTGCTAAGCCATTATTTTGCTATCACTTGGTTTTGCCAGGACTGAGGCTGATGTTTTTTTTCGTCTCTAATTTAGATTGCTTTGAAAACTATCTTAGAAATTGAGGAGAGAAGTTAATAATGACCTTATTAAAGAGAAAACAACAGAGCCTGTGGATGTCTGAAGTAGCTCTGTCTGTGCTTGAGAATGTCCTTGGTAAGAAAAAAAAACCTGATGCAGTAAAATAAATGTTTCAGCTCATTTTCCTTTTAAATCCATCCATACATCAATTGTTATTGAGAGGTTTATGTCGTTTTAATGCCTGTGCGGTACATTTAAGGGGTTTAAACATCAAGGTATTCTTGAAGACTGTCGTTAAGAGACTCTTGATAAGAGGTGGTGTAATTCGTTGTGTGTAGGACAGATATCTTTATCCTCTTTAACATAGAGGAAAGAGATAATAAGTAATGCCATCCCACAATGCCTTGCAGCAGCAAGATTTAACGCAAAAAATCATGGACACGTTCTGTTTAAATGTGGCTTTTCTTTATGCCTTTGTGAAAGACAACCAGATTAATGATGTAATATTTTGAAGATTTATTAATGCAGCCTCCATGAAACAACAAGGTAAGAATGAGAAAGTGTCTAAGAAGTGAGTTTTGTTGTCTGTAATACAACCCGTCAGAAACATCTGCCACCATGTCGTTAAAGGAATACCGTATAACTTTAAGCCACTCGGGGGAGCTGAACCTGTAACTTTCCACAGGCCACTGTCGTAAAATGAAACAGTTTCTATCCATGCCTTAGAAAAGTATTTACAGACCACTCTGAACAGCTGGTAGTAACGTAAATTGATTTCAGAAAATTTTTGATGAAGGATTTTTCACCACTGAAGAAGCAAGCCTTGGGTGGGGTATGTGACTGAGTACAGGTATCCATTTATCTTCTGGTTGTTATGAAAACGTCAGCATTAGCCCGTAGCTTATGGAACATTACACCATACTGAAACCATAAAACTAAACCAAGTCAGTTACTAATCGTTCTGTTAATATTTTAATATTTACAAGAATTAAAGGAAACGCATTTAGTGCATGAAAGTTTATGGAGACATGTTAGCTTTGGTCTGTAGCCGATTAGCTTTAACTAGTCGACACAGACATATATTGCAACGTTCTGCAGCTTATCAGGCCTTACTGATGTGGAAAACCGATGCAGGTCACATGATCCAATCCATGATCCGGACCAACAACTGCAAAGTCACAATGTCTGAGTTCTGAAGAGGGCTTTCCCTTTGGAGACTCGTCAAACACTGTATATTGACCCCAGAAATTATCCATCAATACTCACATTAGGCTGATGTTCGGGTTAGGCGTGTCCCTTTAAGAATATTTCTATAAATGTTTCCCCGCAGTTCCCTCCAATATTTTTTTTTACTGTACTCTACAAATGTTAAAGGTCAGCTGTGGCAGACTTCATCCCCACACACCCAAAACAGGTTCATTGTGTTTTTCACTCAAGTCAACAGATTTGGAAAAGATGAGGTAGCAATGCTTTTTTCTTGTTTCTTAAATGTGCATCCAACTGGAATTGTTCCCACATCCCGTCATATGATCCAGCATTTATACAATCATATAAAGACACTTATTATACAGCAGATTTTTTCAAAATGATTTCCATAATTTTCAAGAAATGCCACATTACCACATCTTTGTTCCGTCTGAATTCTGACATTATTCACCCATCTCCCACACAAGTTTCATTTCCCTTTTTGTATTTTGGTCCAGCTGTGTCACAGTCTCATGAAAACCAAAATCTGCATGATCTCGCTTGTGTGGCTTTGCACTTCTATCCTCTACAAATTTCAGGGAACAATCCCTGCAGCATGCTAAAAATGACTTTACTTCCTCATGTCAGCCTGCTAACTGTAAGGTCTCGCTCAACATTTGACTCATCCGAACAGGATATCACTAGTGTTTCATCAAGCACAGCACTCCTTGTCTGTGATTAAGACCCTCATACTGTACTGCGTATGACATCTACTATAACATTGATTTCACAGAACAATATTTCGTTTGTAGCTTCTCCAGATTTTTCACATTAAATGTAATCAGTGGCACCTTGCTGGAAAATTTGGCAGATTTCTTTGTGTTGGCATATATAACTATTAGCTTCTTCACTGAGTTCAGGTGGTGCAAACCTTAATTTAGTAACCAAAATGTTCATTATGTCCATCTTTACAAGCAAGCACGTGTTTTCCCCAAAATATACCTGGTTAATCACTGAATGATCCATAATAACTCAACACAAATAAAAGCTACCACTTTTTCCCATTCGCTTCCATTTCCCACAACAGAACATCAGCAACTCAAGCAGAGTCACTACAGTAGAACATGTCTTTGCTTGTTTTTTTAAAGTTACATGAATGGTTTTGATGTAGCCGAGTGTTTGAATTCTTGCCTAATATTGCACAATCGCCTATTGTAGCTGTAGAAATCAAAGTGGTGCTGGTAGTTGGAAAAGACTAATAGGCAGATAAAGTGTCAAAATATAAAAACCTGCTATACATACAGTACATCTTACTATACATGCAGTTTACATGCATCACTCTCATTAAAATGGCAGAACAAAGGCAGAGTCTGAAGTAACTCTTGCTGTTTGGGAACTTTTGTCTCAAACTTCTATTTAGTGAGTCATTTTCTAAATAATGACAGATGCAGGAGTGGAGATACCATGTGATTAGGATGATTTTCTTGGCTTGATGTGTTTGCCACTTAAACCCCTGCCACAGCTGTGTTTGTCGAGATTACAGATGGTATTGACGCTCTAAACAGGAAAACACTGAAGTGCTTCTCTGTGCCACCTCGACATCCTTAAGCCTTGAGCTCTGTGGTGCATATAGAGCAAAGCCTGATTACGGCACAATTTCCACACCTCACATCTCTGTGTCTTTCTCCATGTTGTGGAATGTGCTTTGGACTTGGCACAACTTATTTGTGGCGATTTCTCCACCCTTTGTCCTGCCCCGGCTAGCGTGCATTTACATACCTTGTTGGGCTGCACCGCTCTCCTCAGATTCTCCATCCATTTGTCTCTCTCGGCGGCTGAACGGCAGGAAAAACATTTGCTTCCTGTGGAGGTAGTGACCTACGGCAGCGACACAAGAAAAACAAATGCAGCAATGATCAAACCACACGCGCAGAAATGACAGTCAAGGTTTTACTAAATTTAGTTCAGAAGCAAAAGTCACAGCAAAACTAAAGATAAACACACAGAAGAGGATACAAGCAGGCTAAGGATGATTCAGCATTGTTTGAAACATAAGTGTTTGACAGCCTGGTGAATTTTTTTAACATGAACAGAGGGATAAGAGCTGAGATATGGATTTAATGTCCATGTTAAATCCAAATCATTATCCTGTTTTGGACATTATGTCAGCTATGCCAGTAACTCTGACTCAACAAAGTTGAAAAGAAAAAGTTTTGTATGTATTCTTATTGATGTTAAAAATGTCTGATGACTCATCTTGTACCGTGGATGTCCATCCAATGAGGCATGGTGCTCTTGGAAAATGCTGGGTGGTACCTGATCAGACCACTAAAATGAACCAATCAAATCAGACCGGGTTCTTCACATTGAGGCAGCCTATCTTGAGTAAATGAGTACTGAGTAAACAGCTAGAGGCAAAAAGCACTCTGCTGGGCATTTCAGGGCAACTTCAAAGGTGAGAATGAATAAATTAGCACATTTATGCACTCTATAATTGTTTTTATTTTGTTATACTTTCATGTGCACTTTCATTTTATAACCTGAAGTCCTTATACAGTAGTATAACAACCTGAAGACATCAAAAATGACTAAATAATACAGATCGGCCAGACATATCATATGCAGCCAAAGTTCCAGTTCCTCAATTATGCAGTTCGTTTGGTCTGATAAAGATCTGATCTTTTTTGAATCATGGAACTGATTGCTTCAAAAAATAAAACAAACTAATTTAAGCTGTATCTCTTTGAAGGAGTCAAGTATGACTTATTCAATGAAATTCATTTAACCCAGGAACCAGTAAATATTTCTAAATGTTAAAATTTTTAGCTTTGTCTCTACATCTGCGGTATATACTCAACGGCTTAAAAAAGCAGTAGCAGGATGAAATGTAACCACAACACTTACATATTATCAACCTCTTTAGTTGTTGAATGTGTTGTTTAGTTTTAAAAATAAGTTGGATGTTGATTCTCCCTTTATGTCTGCTGGGCGTCGAATCGGGGTCATTAGCAGCTAGCATACAGTGGGTTTTGAAGCAGTTTCCCGCTGTGACTTTAATTAACACTTACGAGACCCGTCAAGCAAGAAGAATAAACGTGTAGGCAACAAAACTGAGAATATGAACTGATAGGGGGTGAAAATTGGTTGATGGCTTCTTGTCTTTGGTCTGGTACAGGTAAACATGTAAAATAGTTACAATGTAAATGAACTAACCCTCCAAATTCACACCTTTAACAATACCAGATATATTCATGTGTATGGACACATTTGTGCCCCCCTCACCTCAAAGCAGTAGTCCTGCCCGAGGATGCTGCTGTGCACAGGCTTAATGATAACTTCGTCCTCCATACTTAAGTCCAAGGCTTCCACGGCGCTACTGGGGCTGAGCAGTGATTCATGGGAGCGAGACTCCTTCAGCCTTGGCATCAGATGAGATCTAAAAGAGGAGAAGAAGAAAAGACGAAGACTGAGTCACCATGTAGAATCTGAGCAGAGGAAGCGAAGGAGAGGGAACATATGCACCGTGCATATCAGCAAGCGTTTGTGGTGAGTGGGAAGACGGGGAGCGCGAGGATGATGAAGACGGGCCACTTGCCTCAGAGTCAGCAAGCTGTCAACATGACAAGCTCGCACATCATTGCATATTAGCACGTGGTAGCATGCTCTCACGTCCAAGTTCACTTTATAATGGGTGCTCTTCAACTTCGCACTTACAACTTGAAACATCTATGAATGGATGCACAAGCTTGGAAGATTGAGTGGAGCTGGGCTGCAGATCCGCTGCAGACAGAGCAATTTACATCAGTCATTATCGGTAATGGTAACACCTCATTTTATGAAGTAATTGTGTTGCAGCTTTTTTCTGGAGCCTCACTTCTTAAGAACCATATAGCAAAAAAGGCCAAAAAAAAGCAAAAAAAAGCAAAAAAAAAAAAAACCAAAAAAATCAAGGGTCATTTCCTCTGGAAAACGGAAGAGCCAGATTTGTTTTTGCAGCAGCAGCTCTGTTTTTTAGTCCGTTTTGGAGGTTTCCCACATAGGCTTCCAGTTTGAGATATTAGCAGTAGAACTGTTCAGGTGTGTGTCTGTGAGCCTTGGCAAACCTTTAGCTGTAGTTATCTCTCAACTCAATCTATTGTGGATATTTGAGTGTGAATTCTGTTTTAAAAACTACCAATTTCACATTTTTAGCTTCAATAGGCCGGTGTGGAATTGGCAAGTTTTCAGTTGAATTTATTCTTGCTGCTGCTGCTGAAACAAAAGCCACATGTAGTATCAATCCACCTCTCCAAATAGGTTAGATATTCTCTTCATACTTACTGCAGAATATGTGTTTCTGCAAAAGCATCTATCTGAGTAGCCTTTCAAGCAATCCTATGAACAATTTCAGTTTTTCCAGGCCTGAACCATTTAACCCTTTTAGCCCAAGGCATATTCATGTTCTAGGGGACTGGGGTCATGTAGGAACCTCAGAGAAAGAAAAACATGTTTCTGTTACTGCGTTTGAAAAAACTGTAATAAAACAGAAGAGAAATTTGTTTTTCTTCTCTTTAATGTGTTTCCTTAAGGAGATTACAAAGTTAGGAGACAGCTCTCCTTCTTTGCAGTAGTCTGTATTTGAGATTTTTGAAAGTACTGTATTTTCAACTGTTTGAAATTTTCCTCACCCAATCCTTCCATTTCCAACAAAACAAACCCTGAAAACTGAGGCCCAAAACATTGGCAAAAGTCCACTTATTCGGCTCCTCATTTCCCCCTTTTTCTGCAGGCAAAATGTAGAAAGTTTCTGTGGAAAAACAGGCTGACTCGTTAACTTTGTCTTACAAATACCTCTTCATCCGCCACTGACAAACAAGTCAGAGTAGCATATTTTCTGTAGACGTGCTCAGAGTTTTGCAAGTTAAGTAAATGTTAAATCTTTATCTTATGATAAGAACTCAGAGTTCATCCTGAAAGGTGCTCAGTCCTCTGACAGAAACAGTCGTGGGGCTCAGGTTCTTTGTCGTTTTGTTGCCAGAGAAGATTATGAGACAAAATAAAGAGCGCTTTGCTGTTTTCCGTTTGATGTCGCCCTACTTTCTGTGTTTCTTGAAGAGGTGGAGTGTATGAATGTGACAAGTAAAGAAAAGTGAATGCTCTCAGCAAAACATTTGGACATTTGATCTAGCAAGTTCCTGCTTCCTTAGCATTCAGCGGTTACCTGTTATATTGCCATATTAACACCTTTCATGTTCCAGTCAGTAAAACTACGATCAAATGTTCAACATTCCTGTCTGAGCAGCAGCAGAAGAGCTATGCGACTCAGTGATGGCAGAAAGATGAGGATAAAGGGTCAATTCCTAGTGTAATGAGTGAAAACTTTTTTTTAACAGTGTCCTCTATGGAGAGATTACACACTAATCCCATGTCTGTGTGTGAGCCTGTGTGCGCGTGTGAGTCCTGCACATCTTCTCTGTGGGCTGGCGGAAGAGCATTCCAGGAAAAAATCCAGCGGACGTAATGACAGATTAGCAACCGCACGAAGCCCTTTGTACAGTTTGCCAGCTTTGTTGTCAAATCCTCTACTCAGTGTGAAGTGGATAATGACCTGGACTCTCCATTTAGCCTCCAATATCTCACAAACACACACACAAAGTGTACCATCCTCTGAAATAAAAGGAGACAGGTGCGAACCTTGAGGACAACGCTCAATATGAGCAGTTTTAGGAGATCCAGACAATTCCCCAGCACAGCTGCAATGGAAATGTGTTTGAACCTACTTCTGCTTTGTGATTGGCTGACTGGGTACCGGGCAGAACATACAGCTAGTCAAATGAGTGGAAAGGAAGGAGATGTGCTGTTAGGAACAGAGAAGGATGTGAAATTTATGCATAAACTGTGCTAAAGCTCGCACAAAGGACACTGAATGAAGCAAAACCATCTGTCAGAGCTAAACAGCAGCTAAACATTTTAATCAGCAGGCATGCCTCGCATTTCTTATATTTATGAGTAATAATCATGAGCACGCAGCATGTTATTGAGAGAAATTGCAGCAGAAAGTGGAATATTTCACTTGTATATTAGGATTTTCTTTTCCTTCAGCATATAATATTATAAGAACATTAGCGTCAGTGGGAGGCTGTGAGCGTGGATTGATGAATAATAATGCTGCCTATCATTTCTATGGCATTGTATTAAACTGTACAGCAATGTGTAATTTAAAGTCTATTATTCACATCCCACTTTGCGGTAATGATAATAAAAAAGTACCTGACGTGTGAATCCTGTTAGTTACAAGCTATACCACCAGTTCTGACACTCTATCAAAAGCCAGCCTCTGCAAATGACAGCCAGCATTGCAAGCAGGGCCTGCTGACTTCATCTCCTCATTTCTCTGTGGTTTGCTTCCCTTCCCCCAACATCATACATCCTCAGCAGACAGGCATTTTTGTCCTTGAAAATCCTACGATATTGTACTCCCTCCCTGACTGAATTTCTTTCTCTAATTTAGTGTTTACCAGAGGTTGGAAAGAACTCTTTCTGTTCGGTATTTCCTTCCTCTCAGCTCTCTGCCTGTTTCACTATCTTGTTTATCTCTGTTACCGTGTTTATCTCACCCAGTAGTCAGTATCGCCTTCTCATGGGCTTGACTCTGCGATTTAAATATCCCAGATGCTATGCAGGTGTTACACAAGCCTATTGCAGCATCGGAACTACCGTGGCTCCTGTACTCGCTGAACGTATAGATACATGAGATGTTTGTGTCTGTAAGTATGTGTGACTGACAGACTCACAACAGCAAAGTACCAAAGAAAAGTGTTTAATTTGAATTAAACTCCAGAACAAATGGCATCTGCAATGTCATTCTGGGTTATATCAGCTCTGGCTAAGCCTGGCATCGAGGGGAACAAGTTTAGATTGTTACAAGTGGAGGTGGGTATTTAGAAATTGCACATCATTAGATAAGACCAAAATTAGATTTTTGACTGATGTACATAACACATCTAAAAATACTTAACAAAACAAAAGCAGAAATAACTGGAGACCTATTCAAGATGTACCCTGAGATAGACTCCAGCCTCCTGCCACCATGAATAGGATTAAGAGAGTAAAGTCAATGCTCAAAGTGTTGCATTAAGTTCAAACCTAGTACATAATCCGGCATTGTAAGTCACCACACTGAACCATAAAGGCTACCATTCCTTGTTAAAGATTAAATCTAAGTGGATCTTCTGTTTAGTCAAATTTGATGAAAGACCCAAGAGGGACTTTCAATCCCCAGTCTATCACTTCTTTTTATCTCATTTCTTTCCTTAAATCTTTCACTGCGTAACCTTGAAGAAGGTAGAAAAAGTGCAGAAAATGTACTTTGTTATCTTAATAATGGCACCCCAAAGTGATGAGAGGTTCCAAGTTGACTGCAATTTGTGATGGTAAAATCAATCAAGGGACTACTTTCCCAATACATCAGTGCTGCTGCCTTCTCTTTAGTGATGATATTTTCATTTTCCGAACACCTAACTGACTGCAGATCAAGATGCACAAATCATTTTGAAGAATTTATTTCACAGCATCACGCCCAATCCCATCAGCACAAAGCAGACAGACTGTACTTTGCTGTAGTTCGATAAAAACTCAGTTAGGAATGAGCACGGGGGGGAGTAATGGGACGTGAGTGTGTCTAGGCTGCACTCTTCGTATCTGCATCCTGTAAAAAGAGTTGATGTGGTAGCCAGTCTGGGATATAATAGAGTCTGAAACACTGGCCATGTATAGGCGTCACTGCACTTAGGCTTCTTGCTGGCTTGCTGACTGTGCCACAAGAGACCATGTTTGTACCGATCGTTCAGGATAAGCTGAATTAATGTAGTGCGACTCCAAATAACATTGCATTGCAAAGTGTACATACTCAGCCCCTGTTTCAATTTATCATGCACTGCATCAGCACATTACAGAGCATGTGAAGTGGCGTTAATCTTCAGTCTAAATAACAGCCTCTTTGTATTGTTTTGCTGATAATAAATAACAAGCCAAATGAACTAAACGACCGAGGCTTAACCTCCTGACATAATGTATAACAACAAATATTTTCTCAAGAGGTCTGCTGATGGTGGAATTAATAAGGAACCTGATGTAGAGTCTTCCAATTCACAGTGTATATCGTGGACACAGTCCTGCTGTTTACAGAGCTGTTTGTTTGGCTACTTTTCCATTATTTAAGACAATCAATATTCTTTCCATTTACAAACTGGCAGAGAAATTCTAAAAATCTCTATAACGCCTGCATATCAGCTAGTCGCAGATATATACAGCATGAAGACTATATATAAGATGGCATTTAGCCACATAAACCTGTTTAAGGGTGCTTCCAGCAAAAGTGTCGGCTACATAATATTAAAGAAGTTTGCAAAATTGATGCTTTTATACGAACTAGCAGCTTCCAGAGTGACATTTGGACATCAATCAAGCTGTCAGCCATTTGTACTCTGAATGAAAGCAGCATGGAATATTACTTGTACCGGATTAAATGTGTTTCTGGTCACACAATGCAAACAGTTGTTTTTCGGTGGCTTACTGTACAGTTCTGAACTTCAGGCAGGATGGTTCAGCTCTGCAAATCTTTTACAAATGAAACATATTGTTCTGGTTCTTTTTTTGCTAAAAATGGATAAGACATCAGCCTGTATACATCTTTCAGCATTAGTGGTGCCTTTCCAAATATACAGCCATACATACCATGTGCACTAATACATGTTACAGTAATCTGAGACATTATTGCTAACACCTTGATCCATTCTCTCATATTTCCTGGAGCTTTTGAACTCCTTCCCATCTGCTTGTAGTCCGAACTTTGTCAAAGCACTCGCTGTCACCATATTAAAATGAATGTAGGTTTAGAAGAACTAAAAAGCATCTCAGTTTCAGTATATGATACACAGTCTTTTGAGTTTTTTCATCATTTATTTTGTTTTATTTGCCAGAGCTGCCTGCGAGTACAGCAGCACATAAATATAAAATCTCATTTACAGTTTAGCACAGAACTGCAGCACAGGGGCTAGACAGGATTTCTGTGAAAGCACGCTTAAGGCAAGGTCACAATTCCCTAAAGTTTTCCTCATATTTATGGTTTAGCTTCCTCCTAAAGGCTAGCTTAGCCTATTGACTGTAGTAAACCAGAAAGCTTCAGCTGCCAAGCAGAATCAGGCGGCTCTACGAGCACCTGGGTCCAGAGATGCACAAAAAAGTGGAAAATATCCAATTTAATGTTTAAAAAACAACATGTACTGTACACAGACAATTGTTCAAGCATGATTATAACACACATGCACTGCAGAGAGGCATGCAGACAAATGGGCCATTATTCACGCAACGAGCCCCACACAATCAACTGTCCATTATTCCCAAAGCTTTGGCACTGACTCATTGGAAAAGGAGCAAAAGCTGTGACGAGACAGAGTGTCTGTCACACTAACTGCAAACTCTGTCACGAGGCTGATCACTCATTTGGTTTAAGCAGATGCGTTTCGTCTTTCTCAATGCTTAGTGTGACTAATTAGACAACATGAGCTCAGACAGGAAGCTAAAAATCTCACTGCAGTCTGTGTCAGGATTGAAGTTTCTGTCTCACATCCTCACCGGCAGCGGTTTGGCATTTGTGCTTTAAGAAAACACATCAACGCGTATGAGTTTGGGCATCAACCTGCCATCTGTCAGCTGTCATGTGAAGATCCTTGTGATGGGCAGCAGGAGAATTTAGACAACGAAAGGAAAAATGTCTGGCCTGTAGTGAGAGCCTGAAAGAATAGTAGTGGAGGGGAGCCAAAGGAAAGAAGGCAAAGGGGATCCTGTCAGATGCTGCTGGTGCAGAACGCTGCATGTGTGAGCTGCACTGACATGTGGCTGGGGGCTTTGGAGACCGGTCAGGCCAGGCGGAGGATCCGGTCAACAGAACAGCAGAGCAAAGCGCCGTCACTGCTGAATGAAGAGCGATCTCTTGAGATGAAGACAGAAGTTGAGGCGGCAGCTGTAATGAGCTGGATATGCAGCAGCAGAAATGACAGTCCACCTCTCGCTGCCAACAAGGGCCATCTTCACATATCACATCCGAGCCCAAGCTCAAAATCAAAAGATCTCTTTCTGCTCATCCATGCGTGACCACAGTAAGTCCTGATTGGCTGCAACGTTTGTCTTTGACGGCAGCAGCAAAAATGTTAGTTTAAACAAATGGCTAGCATGCATGTTGGCGCGTGTCCAGTGCATTTGTGCTTCTGTAGGCTTTTACACTACGAGTGGTCTAATGTACACCGGACAAAAGAGACATTATTCCAGGATGAGGGAAGAGAGAGATACCTCAGGCATCGCTGCTCCAAACGAGAGCTTGAAGCACTAAAGCTAGTGTGACCACTTCTGGGAAGAAAATAAGAGCACGTTAGGATCTATAGAGAGATACGGAAGCCGAGAGCGGTCATACTCACTATTTTTTTTCAGCATCGTTATCTTGTGATAACGGGATAAATATCTTGTTATCTCGGGAAAACG
>JBBDHI010000020.1:6194269-6204783 GCA_037177115.1 Craterocephalus stercusmuscarum
GACACTGCGCGCACCCCGTGGGTAAGGGCTGCAGACCCCGACACACCAGTTACCTGCTCCTTGCAGAAAGTGAGCTGAACCTGATCCTAAATATTGGTCAGATGAATCTCTTCTGTCGTCCCGCCGGTCTTATTTGTAAATTTTCTATTATGAGCATTTTTTTCTTAGGATCTCCATCTCTCCTCCTCTTAACTTCATCCGCTGTTCTTCTGGTTTTTCAAACTGTATTTACTTTTTCACAGATACTCTGCAGATATCGCACTTTTTTTTTATCGTGACTGTCTTCTTCTTCTTATTATTATTATTATTACAAACTTTTATTAAAACTTTTATTATTTCTTGTTTATTCCATATTTTTTAAATGTACAGCACAAAGGCTGTATATGCGAAAGGTTGTTAGTGTGGTTTATAAATAAATTGAACTTGAACTTGAAATCGCAGCAGTTCTGGTGACATTTAGATTTTTTCTCGAGCTCAGCAATATTTTTATTTGTCCCCTCTACTAATATTGCAACCTCAATCGGATCGAAATTCATTTTCCGTTTCCGGTGTCCTTGCTCTCCTGATCCTTCCATGACAGAGCAAACAGCGCCGCTAAATCCTCATTTAAATACTGCTGTTAGCGCAGCAAATAATAACAATAATAATATCTTAATAGATCAGGCGCTAACCGTGAAAACATAACCGGAGCAAAATTGCTCAGCAAATGTTGAATACCGCAGCAGTTTTGCCCTCTTAATAAATCAGCCCCTTAATGTACACCTGAGCTTTTTGCCATAACTTTTAACATAATTTTTGTTCATTTACAAAGCATTTTATTTTTCTGAAATAGATATGAAGATCTTGTCCTAACATTCTAATTTCATTAACTCCCAGTCCCACTTAGGACGGCATTTAAATCTATTATTGCTCTTTCAAACCCCATCAGTGCAATAGATTCCACATCCCATAGCAGTTCCCTCAAATACAAGAAGATGACCCCATAAATGTCCAAATCACCTCTGACCCCAGATCCATCTGCTGAATGTGTATTTTTATCTGAGGTGGCTTATTATCATGATAATTACTATTATTAGAAGATGGAGGTTTTGCCCTGGTCGTCCAGTTTCTAAAGCCACTGGTTGTAATTTATCAGATTCACACTCTTTCCATATAAAAAGGATTTGGTTCTTCTGCTGTGTTTTGACATTGGTTGGCCATAGCTGTACAAGGCAGATAGATGAAAATGTATTTTACACTGTAACACATCCTCCTTAGGACACTACTCCACGAGGATGTGTGCTCTAATGTGCTCAAAGAACTAGACTGCAGGCTCGCTGTCAATTCAGTATCTACTTATCCATTTGAACACAAAGTTGCTTTTTATGGTTTGATACTCAACCAACTGTATAAGACAAACTGGTCTCAATGTTTTATCCTTTTATTTTCATTCATTTGTTTAAAGCATGTATTACAGTATGCCATTCATGATGACTGTATGACCGTTACGAAATAACACAATATTTGTATTCTCAGGTAAAGCATTATGCAAATGATCACTCACTTCCCCGGTCATGTCCATGAAGTCAGGAAAGGTAAACATGCTTCTGATTTGAATGCAAAGGACAGGGAAGTACAGGGACAGGAACAGTTGAGTGAGCCTCAGCACATTACACAATGATTGTGTAAATAAAACTACACTGTTAAACTAACTGTAGCCCAAATGACCAAGTGGAGTTATATCTGCAGCACCATTATTGCAAATGCTAAGAAATGAGTAATAGAGTATAGCTCTTCGACAGCACTTCAAGTTTTCCAAACAAGACTGAAAACGTCTGGCAAATGTTCAAAGTTGAAGCCTAAATAATTTCCCTCAATAAATTCCCTGCATTTAATATCTGTGAGTAACTAATTCTTATTTTTATTTTAGCGGTGTAATTTAGTGACTAATTGTTCCTTTAATCTAATTACTGTTAAGTTTGTTAAAATTCACAAAGTAAGTGATTTAAAAAAAAATGAGAAAGGCGGGGTACACCCTGAACAGGTCGCCAGTCTGTCGCAGGGCCACATAGAGGGACAGACAACCACTCTCACACACACTCACTCCTTTCTCCATTATGATACAAAATCATTAAAACTTTCTTATTCTGAAATAAGGCAAGAACTGTATGTTGAGTGTAGCGGGGGTAAAGTGTGGCTTTGGAATGTGTCTCCTCTCCAAATTGCATTTATTGCCCCAAAGAAGATGCAGCTAATTAATATGTGCTGCAGTAAAAGTATAAAAAAAAGTAAAAGACAACGGATTAGTACTTGTACTTGCACGTTTATACTTTACTTTAAACAGTCCAGTGCAGAGTTAAATGAATTTCCACATCCTACAGGTTTCCAGAAAAGGGGAAAGATAGAGTGAAACAACCCATGAGCAGGTGCAGGAACATCTGCTTCTCAACAAAAGATAATCGGACTGTGGAAAGAAAGCATCTATTCTTGCCACAACTTTTTGATCACAATGTAAATGTGTTATTTCTTTACAAGTGTGTGCGCTCGTGTGTGTCAGTGTAAACAAACTTGCATTCGTGACTGTAACCTCAGGCTGTCCAAGTCTATTCAATCTAAGCTCAGAGTCCCCCTCCTCTTTCTTTGCTCATGAAATTAAAGTAAATGCTTGCAGTGCCTGGTAATTCCAGGCTTCCTTAATAGGGGCTGATAGAATCAGTGTCTGCACAATCAGCAGGGTGTTCCCTGCTTTCACAACAACCTCTCCTGTCCTCCTTTTGCAATGCCTGATGAAAAAGACTTTTGCTTTCCAATTGAACCTCCTGCTATTATCTGAGATGAGATGGAAGGTGGGGAGAGAGGAGAAAAGGCAGAGATTGGATAAGATGCTAAGTCACAACTAAGAATCAATCCAGTCAGTTTGGGCAATCAGCAGGACATGGACGTAACAGACTTAGATAAGGTTTGTTTGTCTGCTATTTAAACAAGCCGTGGATAAGAGAAACTGCAGCACTGAAACTTTGAAAACAGAGATTCTAGTTTTCGCCCGTACCTCCTGATGAGAAATAGGTTTCGAGAAAAGCTGGGGGGATGTTTGGGTGTGTGTGCGTGTATGCATGGCACCCCTTATGTGCATGCAGATAGTGAATCCAGCCTTTGCAAACAGAGGAAAGAAAAACATTCTGACAGATTTAGCTCAAGGCCGAGGAGGAGTGCTTCAGATGTCACCACAACTCTCTTCACTGAACGGAGAGAAGGCATGGAGAGGTTTCTCACGGCAAGAAAGGAGAAGGTTGCACTCCAGTGTTTATATTTGCACCTTGCCCGTTTACTTCTACATACAGGATCTACTGGATGTTCCCTGCTTTACATGTGCCCATGTTGCTTAATTGTTTTTCACCATTAATTTAGGTAGAAACCCATCAAAAAATGAACCAAACATGACTGGCAAGTCTTTAAAAAATTGCAAAAATAAGATGGTATCTTTACTGTGATGTCACCACAAGCCAGCAGGGGGCAGTATAAGGGAACATGCAGGTCAGACTAAGAACTTCTGAGAAAGTTTTGCTTTGCTGTACAAGAACAAGTCCCCCTACAGCTAATTATAATTAAGCCCACGGATGTGAGTTAAGTGGTCATGTGACTCAGACAGGATGACTTTGCTGCAGTGCTCCTCCAGCCCTCCATCCCCTGGAGAGTACAAGAAGCTGCTTATGAGACAGGTAATCAATAATCAGACCTTCTGTTTGACCCTTTGAGTCTCCCACAAGCTTCCTTTTCTTCATTGCTCTCTTTATAGGCATTTTTTTCTTATAGTACAAGAAAACTAATTCTATTTATGTTTTTAGAAAAATGAATACAATTTCGGGAAGGTAAAAAAGATGTAAGGAGCAGATCTAAAGTAAATAAGTACAATTATTTTATTCATGAGATAAATATGAAATATTTTAGCCTCACTTTACATTATACATAAGTCTATTTTTCAATAAACAAGTTTTTGGCTTTTACTGGCGAAGTGTTTCGAATCTGAAAAGTTCTTCATCTTGTTCAAAGTTGCTTTATGGCAGATGAACTGCATGTGGCCCCACTGGCCCGGCTGAGAGTTTACACTTCATCTCAGGGTTGTCATCTCCCCACTCATTATTTATTAATGGAAATGTGCCATGCTAATTGCTAATTACTTTTAAATTGATGACTCATGGCAGAATTCTTTGCTTCATTGAGTGACTGTTTATCTGCTGAATTAAACATGGGAGGAAGCGTTGCAGGAATATGACTGACAAGAGGGAGCTCTGAGTTTGTGTTTGACAGAAAGGCTGTGCAGAGGGAACATCAGAGCTCTAGTGAGCGCATGTGTTAGAGTATGAGCATGTCAGCTCATCTGAAGCTTGTCGTGCATGATGATTGAAAAAAAAAAGGGCGAAGTAGGAGAGAGTGCTGAATGTAAACCAAAGATTTTGAAAGGGATGTGCAGACATCAAACATCAAGGGCTCCAACTCTGTCGTATTAAGCGTGAGTTTCAGATTGGCTTGGCTCTATCTGAACACATTGCTTTTAAATTCATTGATCTACAAGAAACTAACCACTAATGCAGAGAGGGAAATGGATGGAGAAGACAGACAATGCATAAAAGCACACTCACAGTACTCACGGTGACTCTAAAAGGCGTAGCGGCCGTTGATGAAGGTTCCATGGCGGCTGTGGTCTTGTCTGAGGAGCCCGGCATGCTGCGTCGGCGTCCCGTCCTCTCCGGAGGAGACTCTACAGAGAAAATGTATGTCGATAAAATATCCTGCTTTTAAAATCGGAGAGATTACCCACACGTTTTAACATATATACATAAACAAAATAACGAACTCTGTAGTCTCTTAGCTTCTGTGCAGAAAAAATTTGATTGGTAAAACTGTAAAATAAGCAGGTAAAACAACAATCACCACCTCCAAATCACACTAGTTACAGTCTCTCATTTGTTTCACCAATTTAATGTGTTGATTAAGTGTATTTTTAGCAACAGACAGAACACAGCGGCTGCTTCTGCCTGACTGTGAGCTGGCTCTCCGAAATAACCTGATTGTTGCACCGTACATTCTTTAGTCAAAATTTCAGTTACACTGAACAAATATGGAAAATGTATAAAAATGATTTTGAAAATGAAAAATAAATTAAGGTGCAAAGATTTGGCGGGGTGCCACTTAAAGGTGACTATCGTTCAAACCACATTTAAACCTTAAAATTACTACCAAAAAAATGTGGTTCTTTTACATTTCAAATGATTAAAAAGAAGATGCGATCCAAAACCGTAATAATCACAAATCATCAATATCTTAAAAATAATTTTTACTTCTAAAGTGGAATTAAAATTTAGCTTTTTTTTTTTAAAGATAAGAAGGTTGGAATGATGAATGTCTGCATTTTGTTTTTATACATGTCTTATGCAACATTTTAACCTTTCAGCACGAAGAGTTTCAAATTCTTCATAGCTTTTAGCATCTCCTTCCACATTCCACTTTTTTTTAAAGCAACACTACATAACTTTCAAACCTTGAGACTCCAGGCTTCTGATTTGCTTGCTAGTAAGATGACATTAATTATGAATGTATGAGACTGTCTTGTCCCTGGAGCATACAAAGACTGAGAAACAGAGCTTTACTAATTTTTTTCCAGCCTGGAGCATCATGTACAGTGCATTTACATCTCTGTCACACACCAGTAACAATGTACTGACCATTTTGGGAATGCAGCATGGCTGATTCAATGAACAAACCCACAAGGACAATGTAATAGAACGTGAGAAAAAGACAGAGGAAAAATTACAGATCAATAGATATTTTGGCATGAGATCTTAAATAAGAGACAGAATGCAAAACAGATGCTAAAGTTGCCTTTGCTGGGGGGGAGGGAGTGCAAACTGAGAAAATTTGCCCAAAAACAGTAGGGTTGCTTTGAAGTAAAAGTTAAGAAAGGAACTTAATTTACTTTACATCAGCTGTTGTACTCATGTATCTGCCTTCTATACAGACTTTATATTTACATTACGTATATATATGTAACTATACTGTAATTATTTAAATGTTTTAGGCATAAAATATGTTAGCAAATACATTTGCTTTGCCTATATCTAAATATAGCTCTATATCTACATCTATATCTACATCTCTATTCATATTTATCTGGACAAGATGGAGATAGACAAAGGCAAAATACCAGACTATGAAATTACTTTGAAACAAAGACTTGTCGTGTGTGGAGAAGCAGCAAATCTGGACATGTCCAAGAGGAATGTGAACGATGCAAGTCCTCGCAGATTTCAGAAAGCTATCACTGCTGCCTGCTAGCTTGTAAGTACAGATCGTACAGATGAGGGTCTGTTTCACAAACCCCTCCCTTTTCAGCATCTATAGTACACAAGCAATAAAAAGAGAGAGCATGTTGAAAAATGCCAGACATGGTGACATAACCTCTTCACGTTTAGAAGTCTTTGTTCAGTCGTGCCGTCACTCAGGCGATAAGAGATCATTTAAATGAGCTCGGCAACTGTCTGAAAATGCCTCTACGACTAATGAAACAACTACCAGAGCAAATGTGTGCATCTGAAAGTGAATGTAGTGAGAGTACAACCGCCCCACAAACTCAAACACGCACACATAAAATTCATCGCCTTGCTGTGACTTTAAAAGGTAATTCACTGACTTCTATCCACGTCTTGTAGGTTTACACTAACCCAGCCTGGCACTGCTTCACAAATGTAAAGATACAAGTTCAAATAGAATCCCTTATTCTGATTTTCAGAGGGCGATGACTAAAAACCATCAGAACAAAGACAATGTGACAAAGAGCTGCCAACAATAGGGAAATGTTAACATACTCCACAGTGATATAAAAATGTACCATCCAGTCGATTTAGAGCTGAAATGATACAAAAGATCATCCCAAATTAATATCAGAGACTTCTTGCATGCTTATCTTAATGTTTCAGATGTGCTCTTCTACACGGCTCTATAGCCTGCCCTAAATTGGATAAAGAGTGAGCGGTTTGGCTCAGAAAAGGCAGAGTCCCAATCACTTTGAACCGGGAAGGAAGGGAAAGAAGGGGTCTAGAGGCCAGAGAAAACATGAGCTTGCACTTTGTCTGATTTCCAATTTCATTTCCTTTATATGTTTTTATCATGCAATTAATCTTTTTTTGTCCTGAACGTGACTGATTGGGCACATTGATTACAGGATTTTAAGGTGTACATTTTAATCATCGAATGGATCAACAATATCACTACATTGAAAAAGCATGGAGGCAGACTAGGGTATTTAAGAAAGTTAGCATCAAGACACTTTGTTCAATCTTATGAATAGTGAATGTATGCCAGAGATTATATTTACAGCATCTCTAACAAGAACCACGCAACAAGATCCACTTAATAGATGCTGTTTGTCTGTCCCACCCTTTCTATTATCCTGTCAAGCTATTCTGCACTAAATTAGTTGTCTGCTGTTTAGCATACTGGCTGACTGTATTTGCTTACACTGTAATTGCTGAGTGAATGGAAGCCTAACACTTCCTGCTGTGCACCACACATCGATGTATACACAGTCTGCAAGAACAGACGGTGGATGAGCACAACATGCTCTGGAGTGGAAATTCAAAATAGCTGTGATTAAAAATCTGCAGCCTCTGAGCAGCCACCCATTGTCCTATGAAAGTATGTGGTCCAAGCCAAGTGTCAATTACAGCTGATATACATAATGCATGATCAGAAGGCTGTAGAGAAATGGTAGTAGGGCTGAGTGATTGTACTTACCTAAAAAAAAATCTCATCAATCCTTAGACATGTTACAACTTTTACAAATAAAATCTTTCTTCCTCCTTGAAACAGATAAGCTGCGACCTAAGTATCTGCTGCCGAGACAAAAAGAGTTTTTAATCTTATGAATAAAAATATTATTCCTGCTCAAATAAGGTTGATTAAAGTAATTATCAGGGCTGACTGAGTTAAAGCGGTGACGTGAATTTCTGTGCTCAGCTTTAATAAATGTCCCCCCCCCGGGGCCTACTTTTGTCACGTAAAATCTCCTTGCTTGTGCACAGCTGGCTGCTACAAGCGCTCAAAGAAAAGCAGACACAAAAAGATGCACACAAGCACACATAATTCTGCGGTGAAGTAACTGCAGTGTGCAATCGCAACGCGTGCTTCCACATGTTTCAACCATCTGCTTGCAAAGTATCTCCACAAGAGCATGGAAAATTTGTGCTGCTGTGCCTAACTTTATAAGCCTCTCCCCCCCCAAGCTAACAGTAAACAGTAAACAGGCAGTCATAGCCAATAAAACAGAAATTAAAACACAAAGTTTGTTTCCTCAGGAAAACCATTAAAGAGGTGTTTTGAACAGCATGTGGGGTCTGTAACAGTTTCTAAATTTAAACTAGTTTTGTGTAAGAAGCTATGTCGCATCTGGACAGTATTAAAGAGTCAGTGCTGTCCACAAACACTCTTTTTTTTTTTTACGCCAAGCAATGCTCTCAGATGAAAGTTTGTCCTTGACTTCTTTTAGTCTTAGATCATCTCTTGCGTTAGATCAAACTAGTCTATCACCTATCATCGCCTCTTAGCTGCACCTTTCTTCCATTTACTTCCAAACCTTTCAAATCTCTAAACACTTCATCCTTCTGCACCAGCTACCACTAATAGATCTGGATTTCACAGGCCGACTCACAGTTGGTCAATGGGACACCGATGAGCAAGTGTGAGCCCTTGGGGACTGCAAAGAGCCAGGTCTGGATGATAATAATCACCTGCAGGAGTGTGTCGCGTGTCTGGTCAGCAGAGATATGGGCACTGCTGCCTGGGAGTTAAAAGAACACTTGAACTGACATTTTTGAGGAAATATTAACCTTCCAGGGGAGTTGTTTATCTTTACATTAGGTATGAAGATAAAACCAGCTGGTGGTTAGCATAGCTTAGGCTTTATGCTAATCTCAGCTAAACTCCCATTAAGGAAAAGTGTTGATGGTCTCATTTAAATCAAGTTTAGAAAAGTTTCTCTAAAAAAATGTGAATTCTGAAAGCCACATCTGCCTTCATATCTCAGTAAAGCCTTTCATTTTTCCTCCTTCCATTATGACTTAGTAAATACACTGCAGGAAAGAATACCTTACCTTAGCATTTTCCAAAGAGACGACACTCCACCCAGAGACAAGTGAGAGCAAATTTTATCTCTCCTCTCAGATCTAACCAGAACAATTTCCAATATGACTGGCGACAGGGGTTAAAGCAGCAGGATTCCAAGATTTTCTTACTTCTCAAAAATAAACTGCCATGTTCAGAAAAGCTGGACAGGTAGGTGATAATGTGTCACAAACACTGTCTCACAGGCCACCGACATCATCTACTTAGAGGAAAAAAATAGGTTAGGATTATTTTCTATAATGACTTTCTTTTATGTAGTTGTGCCAGAGTGCTGCTTGTACCTCCTAATGGTAATAACAGCTGGCTGCTTAGACACATATTGTTCTTTTGCCTGAAGTGATGTTTCTTCTTTTATTATCTCTCATCACTCAAGTCGCTGGCTGTGCTAAATAGCTCTGTGATGAAAGATGAAATTGAGAGGTTGTTAGAAGATGTCGTTGTGCAGGGTTTTCAGTCTCCCTCAAAATAAGTGACTTGAGATAGAACATCCAGTGCCTACACTCTGCTGTGCTTCTGCTTTTGTTTATGTCCATGCTCATGTGGCTGATTTGTCTTTTCAAAGAAATGATAACAACCGCTCTACGGCTCTGAAAGCTGGAGTTGTTTGCGAGATTTATGAATTTGCAACTGTTTTCTGTGAAGACACAATAAATAAAAACTCTGTATACAGAAGAGAAACGGACAAAAGCACAATGCTTCTTGCCAGTCGTAAAAAAAAAGTTTAAAAACAAGCACTTTGAGTGCAATAAAGTATTTGTTAGGGTGATTTGTTTTGTAATTTAGAAACTTTAGTTATCTTCCCTGCCTTTTTTCCTGGCACATTTTCTTTGAATGTTACCTCCATAGACTGGGGAGTTGAAAGGATAATATGTACCTGGAAATAGGATCTGCATGGCAGAAACATGACGTTGGAAAGCTAAAACCGGAATATCCAGAAATCCTAAAATCTGGCTGAAAATAGTGGTAAATTCCAAAGAGTGAGTGAGATTGAGAAAACATTTCCACTTTCTTGACTAACTTAATTTCTACTATAACTTTATACTTTAGTTCAAGATAATATCAGAAAGTTTTCAGCTACACATCAAGACCATATAAAGACATCATGTTTAAAAAAAGTACAAAACAATATGAAGAACCCAACCAGGAAAACAATATTTTGTTTTAACATTCTCCGTTTATATTACAAGATCATTTAGCTGTCTATGCATGAAGTTTTTTTTAATCCTAATAAAGCACATTAGATTTTTCCCCAACTAGGAGGGTATAAAAAGTATTGTTGGAAATGGGCTTTATGCCCAGCTCCATTACTTCCTGAACTTCAACCAGCACTTTGTTTCCTGTCTTTCATTACTGGATGA
>JBBDHI010000020.1:6266478-6277027 GCA_037177115.1 Craterocephalus stercusmuscarum
CATTTTCAGATTTTTTCTTCAGTAAACTGGAAAATGTTTAAACGAAAAAAAAGTGATATCTTATTTGTCAAGAGTTAAATTGATTTGTTGATCAACAGAGTTATGTGTGATGAAGTGATTTTGCTATTATTGCAGAGCAGTTTTAAAATTTTGATTTCCATTTCCAGCAAGCTTTCTAAATACCATGAAGACATAATCAGCAATTTCATGAAAACAGAAGTTGAATGGCAGTCTTCATATTCAGTAAATGCATTTGCAAGAATAATGGGGAAAATTTTTAAAAGGATTGACATGTGACCAAATAGCTGCTTCCTACAAGCAGTCACATTCTTCATTTTCTACCTTTCTTTTAGTTCATGGACTATGAATATAATATTCTTTGACCAACAAGACTTGTTAAGTTCTTTGAAGAACAAATGGACTGTGAAAACATTTGAGGGAAAAGGGCATTTTGCAAGCAACACAGTGTCTCTGTTTGCCTGGATATGATAAGAGTCGATAGTGATACAACAAAACTGACTCAAGCATGTCGGACTACAGGTTGGTTCGATTGAATCCAATCACCTTCACTTTCATCATCCAGTCTCAATGTGAGGTAGGTCGTGCAAAATGATTTTTGAACAGGCCCAGAGTCTGAATGAATGAATGAATGTTTATTCTGAACATGTCAGCATATTGCATGGAATTGTTACAGATTCTTTGGAACATCGGTAACCAACACATCCAAAAAGAAGTAGGACCAAAACCTGAGCTTTTCTAACCCTACCCTTTATTTCATTTGAAGGTCAGCTCACTTCCTGTTTTAACAAATTTACAAAACATACATAAAACCAACATTTAAAACCTCTTGATGGTGCATGAGCAAACAAATGTTATATTATTTCTTCCACTGTCTTTTTGAAAAAATATATTTGACAATAGTTCAGGAGCAGGTTATGAATTGCTTTATACATTTTTGCTGTTTCAGTATTTTTGATTTCACAAATATTGGGTTTGTGTGATTTTTATCACCAGTGTTATTAATTATTCTCAGTGCCTGTTTTTGAATTATTAAAGGGATTGTACTGTAGTTTTATAAGCGTTGCCCCAAACCTCTGCACTGTAAATTAAACATGGTGACACTAGTTTGAACTCTACCAGCTGGCTGAGCATCTTTTGTCTGGCATTGTCAAAAGAGAGAGGTTATCATTTCATATGACATTAACTTTACAGATGAGCGGTTCCAATAATAAAATGTCTCCATTTCAGCACCTTAGAAACTTAAGTAATGCTTCTATGTTTATATTGTGATAATGTCTGAAAAAGAAGACACTGCGTATCGGGATGTTCTAACATTCTTTACCCAAGAGATTCAAGAATCCACAAGGGATTTCACATTCAAACTGCTGTAGAAACTGCGTCAAGATGATTAGGAAAAAGAAAAAGAAGAAGAGAAATGCACTCAACAAAAGAGCAGAGGACTCTAGCATACTGCTAATGCACAAATCCGCACCATGTGTCTATAATAAAACACGCCGTGCATCTGTCACCTCTTTAGATGCTGCTGTGTTTTCTATCTCAGTTTGCTCAGATACACAGGTGATGTGAAGCAACCTAAAGTAATCCTTTCAACTGGGAGTTTGGTTTAAACTGGTAAAAGCGAGAGGTAACTTGTCTGTCAATTATGAACAATACCTCTAAACAATGACCCAAAACATGATGTTCTGTTACTTTAGTTCTTTGGGTTACCATAACCTGAATGACAGAAATTATACAATTTTCTTCGCCTGGCAATTAAGAGCCTTCCTTTTTAAGATAAGTAACCTTGGAATTGGGTAATTTTTAGTCTTGATTTGTCACCTGAAATATATTATCACTGAGTTGGAATAAAATGGACAAACAATGAGTTCATACATCTGTTTTGCCATCTTACTGCTTCTAATCAAAGGGATTGCATAACTCTATGATAAAAGATTTGCAGCAGCCATTTCTTTGTGTATCAGCTTCTTCTCAAGAAATCATAAAAACCATCAAGCTGATAGCTTAATATCACTTATCCCTTTGTCGTAGCCATGAAACTTGGCGATGAGTTGCAATGTGGACAATAAGAACCCACATACAAGTGCTCTATCTCAGCCCAACAGCTTGCTGGAATCTTTTAGAGCTCAAATTCAAAGTGACTAGGATTATCACAGCAGCTATCAATAATTCATTCTCTCTACAGGAAGATACTCAAAACAAGACTTCATGCTTCGGCATTCAGCTTCAACCACCAGGGGAAAATGATTAGATCTCAGAAAGAAAGAAGTGGAAAAAAAAAAGTCCAAGCCTTGTCATTGTATCTAGGTCAGAGGAATGAACTACTCTTTGGTCCATATGCACTTTCACAGCTGCGCTTTGGGAGTGAAGCATTCATAGTAGCAGCTACTCTACCTTCAGCACAGCCATATGGAAGAAAGCAAATTACAATCTCAGTGTTCATATCTTACAGCCCAGTGCATGCAACTCAAAGGCATACCTAGAAGGAAAACAAATACACAAACAGGAAAAATAGATAGATAGATAGACAGATACAGTAGATGGCGAGATAAATGTCGAGATTGAGAGATAGATGGAGAGATGGAGAGAAAGAAGCCAGCCTCTAACACTGAAAACGAGAGAAAATGCATAGTAATGTGTGAAAAGAGATGGGTAACATGCAGAATCACACTTACCTGGGGGGGGATGAGAAAACATGCCTTCACGCTGCTGCATCTTCAGTGTTTGCTCCAGTGTGTCCACAAGCTACAGAGTGTGAGAAAGCCAGCACGCCTCAGCGTGTGTTTTGATGACGGGGGTCTATGTAGCAGCTCAGAAAGTGAGACAGCAAGAGAGTAAGCAGCAGGAGCAGGAGGACCGTAGTAGAAATGAAATCCAGTTCCTTTTTACATCCCCAAGTGTCTCCAATTTGGCTGTTAGTTTCTCTCATTCTTGCTCTCATTTGCTGTGAGAGTGAATGTGTACATCTTATACAAAGCACATGTACTGCAGATGGAGGTTTATGATGTGCACAGTGGCAGGGAAATGGGAGGAGCAAGTAAGGGGGGTTGGGGGTAGGAGGGAGTTGTTGAGACTAAAGAAGAGAAGAGGAGGTGCCGAAGAGAGGAAGAAAGCAATTACCTTTAGTGTAGGCTTACTCACTCAGGCACTGAGCCATCCGTCTTCCCTCCCCTCTGTAACCTTGCGATGCTGAACACTAAACCAATTCTAAGCTTACACGTACTACATCAGTTTGGCTCAATGTGACAGATCCAATCTTTTGTGAATTTGCCGGCTGAATGGCAGAATGCCAACATGTCTACAAGGTAGATACTCGGTTTGTGTCTGAACCCTTTTCACAGTCTAACAAACACTCAATTTAACGTCCCACTCCAACAGTTATTAGTTGCCTCATCTGTGTAACTTAGAGTTGTGCATTTTGCCATGAAAAAAACCCATCTTGTCCTAAAAATTGTGTTTAACTGTTCAGAATTTTCCTCATTTAGTAAATGGAAATCTACAATAATCTGGACCACCCACACTTCAGCCCACCAACAGATGACACCGCTCACCTGGTTTCCACTACACTATGCAAAGACCAGATGTAATATCAGAGTGAAGCAGCTGCACAAGTTTGAACCTGAAGCAATAATGACTAACAAAAAAGAACTAAATTATACAAGGAGAGACGTAAAGGGAAGTATCAGAACTGTGAATACCACTTTCTTTGTTTTCCATAGTTTCTAACAGAAATGGAAGTGCTGCACTCTGAGTTTGGCAGACTGAGAACCAGTGGCTCCCAGTTTGCCTCATTTACCAAGAGGCACTGCAAATGCAGACAATGCAAATGACAGACGCAAAAATAAATAAATACATTTGTAAGTGAACAGTCATGCCCACTCATACTCGAGGTGTTGGCTGGATAAATGGTTGGAAGAGCTGTAGTTGTCAGCATTGTGCAATTTTGCTGAAAGGACTGGGTATTTTTGGGTCAAATTTGCGAAGCAGCTCCCCCCCAAGAGGTCAGCAGACCTGTGTGCTCACTGATATATTTAAAGAGTCATCCTTTACAGAATGGAGTGGAAAATGTAACAAAACTGCAAACCTGAGTGCTAATAACATGAGATATGACCTGGACAGCAATAAATGAATCTTTTCATCCAATCAGGCTGGACATGATGTCTCCTCAGAAACGGAATCACCTTCTGTCTGTCTGACAAATTTGGGTAAAACATGAAGACTTGAAACATCTGATGTTGTGCTATTACTGTACAGCTCAGAGAAATAGCTTCTCCCTGACTTACAAATCATTCCTTTAATGCATAATACCAAACATGCATCACTGAGGATATTCGTATATTTATGTAGTTTAAAGTTATTAATATGGAAAAATGTTGAGAAATGTATCTTTATTTTAATGAGCCATACCTTCCTTTAATAATAGTAAGCTAAATGTATTGATTGGCATAATAACCAAAAGTGTTTTTCACACAAAAAGTAAAGAGATAAAACTTATGTGATTTAGCGTAGAAACATTTGAAATGAGAGAATCCAGTTGGCCTGCTGTACATCTAGGCATCAGGGCTTTGCTGGGTTTATATTTCACTTAAACAGCACCTGAGATCGGAGACAGGCTGAAAATAACCTTTTCAGGGGATCTTGATCTGTTTAGTGTACACTGAGTTTTACATTACAGCAGTTATACTTGATTTCTTGTAGACTCTGTACCAGAGTTGGTTTAGTTTTGTTTTTTTCTCAACTCAATAAGCCTGCAAGTCAGTATTTTGATGATCTTCCAAAAGTTTGTTTTTTTTAATCTAGAGATATTTTGTGTTGCCTGGAGAAGATGTGAAAAATGCAGTTTAAGTTAAAAGATTAAGCTAAGAAGCATTATGACTAAAAATGTAAGCTTTGATTACATTTCTGGAACACATTCTGTAACTCAGGTTTTGGAGTCTGAGCCGTGGGAGTTATTTAGCACAATCTGATCAAATTTCATAGTAATTCTAATTGGCTTTTGCAGAGTCATCTGTGAAAGAGCTGCAAGTATTTTCTAGGGTAAGCTATAGAAACAGTAAAGTGTAAAAAGATTTTAACAGTTTTACACTTGAGAATTTTTTTGGCAACAGCAGAAATGAATATGCTAATGATTTTCTCTTTGTCTTTAAAAGACTACAAGAAAAAGAGACATACTTTGAAAAAAAATCGTTAAATTACTCCGTAAATCTGAAACAGCGTGTTAAAGGTAAGATAAAATGCAACAGATTTGGAAATCTTGCAGAATGTCTTTGCACATCCAGCTTTCAATTTAATGAAAGAGCTCAGTGGGAGCATGTTGTCATCTTCTGTGTCTTGCAGGTTATTCTTTAATTACCCTCTTCCTCCCGCTGCATCCCACGGAGAATTTAATCACACACAGTGAGAATAAGAGCTAGCCGTATGTCTCTGTGTGCACACATCTTGAATCATGTTCATTTCCAAATATGCATATGGCTGCTTCTAGTTGTTGAACACGTGCTATTCATATGACTTTTAATCAAAATAACATTAGAGAGATGGAGAAGCTAATTATGAGCCCATGCACTAAGCAGGGTACACTGATGTTCATAACACTTTTCACTAATTACTATTCCATTCGGGACACACTGGCTCTCTCACTAGTGTGTAAAATTCCAGGGCACCGGTCTGTCCTACAGCCATTCTGTTTACTGTACTGTACATGATGCCTTGGACAAGCGACTACAGTGTGATGGCAACAGCTGGCATCAGGGGGCGCTAATGAGGTGCATTTGTTAAGCTATTAAAAGAAATGTGAGGACAAGTGATTTGTGGATGTATTTTGCTTTTGTTGCTATGGCTAGCAGAACATGAGAGTGTAGCTGCAGGCTGTTCATGATGATGAGAAACTACCAGCAGAGGGACTTTAATATGTGCAAGTAGGACAGGCAGGGACACAGCTTCAGAATAAGCCAACATTTATCTTTTCAAAGTATCTAGACAACTAAAATAATTAAAGACAGAAGACAAAATAATGAGTGATATCTTATTAAATAGTTCAAATCATATGAAACAAAGAGTAATTACATCAAATAATTTGACTCAGCTTTATTTATACATCATCTTTCATCCAGAAGTGCATCTCAAACTGCTCTGCAGAACAAAAGGCAAACTCATAAAGACACAAAGAAAATCTGAAGCGCAAGAAAGAAATTATTGTTGCTAATAGAAATATTCATATAACCAGAAATAAATGCAAAATCTGAATGAAAACACAAGCATCGAAAATCTGCAAGCCAGAGACAGGATGCTAAAACATGTAGAAGACAGAAAGCTACAGTAAAAGTCAGTTAAGTAACAGCTCATCTAAAGAAGTGTGTTTGCTTCGAGGACATCTGTGTCCTGCATGCAAGCTGGGATTAGTCCCACAAGAGAGACTGAAAACACTGAAGGCTGTCTTCTGTTCTGGTCCTGGAAATAGGCCGGTGAGCCGAGGGTTGTGATGACGTGGAACTACCATAAGGCTAACTCTATCAAGCAATGAAATAAGCTAGGATCTCTGCAACAGCTAGTATCCAACACAGGATACAATTTTTTGTGTTTTTTCATCCTGTTTTCTGAGTTAATTCTTTCTGAATACATGATTTCAGCTGCTCAGCAAGTAATGTTTTTAACGTTCTGATTCTCCTCTTCATGGTGAGACACATTTCCAGGAATAAACAGATCCGGAGAATAGATGGGCCAGTCATGTACACACAATGTGCCTGTAAAACTAACATGTTGTAGGTCATGGAGAATGAGGTCTGGCTTTGTCCTGCTCAAAAATAAAAAACAAAGAGAAAATCTACAGACCTCACAGGGGAAAACATTTGCCTTTATAGCAGCATATTTCTCTCCAAAATTCTACATGGGTACACATGAACTATCATGCTCTGTCATGATCTGACCATAAATGAGAATCAATGTACGTTTATACCATTATACATTTCTTTAGAAAAGTCTTTACCTTTAAGCACTAACATGATAAATTATTGCCTTGATCCAGATTTGTTGGGATAGATTAATTCTTTAGTGGATCCTCATCTTCTAACAAATCCAAACACCTAAAGAAATGTAATAAACAGTCAATTTGTGTGAAATAGTTGTATGCTTCTAGTTGTTGAATAACCTGAATCCTGCCGATGTCCTGTTCCTCATTTTTCAATTAATGCATAAATACAGAAATAAATTGTTTCTATTTCATCCATCATTTTTCATTTACTGATTGTCGTTCTTCCTCAGGTGTGAAAAATTAATGAAAAGGGTATTTTGTTACTTTATAAATAGTATAAATACAACAGTCATACATACATTATAAATAGTATAATACATACAGTCATACATATGTGAAGTAACACCACCATCTAGTGATCAAGTAATCACAGTGCAGGACCAAACACTTTTTTTCCCTAAAGCATTTCAGCTATCAACCTTATTTTGAATGAAGTAAGAATATATTTTAAAAAATTCTTGATTTTCTAGCATATGTCTTACAAAACACATGGAAATTATCCCTCTTCTTTAAGCCTTCTAGTTACACCATGAGCCGTGGGCTGCCATTTTTCCACACCTGGGGAGCAGGTGGAGGTTTAGGGGCCTTGATAAGGGCCCCACAGTGGTTTACCTTTATTGTCAGCCTGGGGACTTAAACCCAGGTTTTCCAAACCCAAGTCCACCTTTAAAAGCATTACACCAGCACTCCCTGTAACTACCTGTGGTTACTCAGCAGCAGAGTGAAAATATTCATATGTGGACATGAAATGTGTACTCTGATATTAATATTATTAAGATACATTGGTCTGCATGCAGGCAAGTACACTGGTACTAAAGTACCACACACGCACAAACTGCTACAAGGTAGTCTGGTCTCTGGGCCGGACTGGGAGGGGGATTATTTTGGATTCACAGACACAACACCACACCAAACCACGTCTGCAGTTTCTTTGTTGAGGCCTCATGCCAGAAACACTTTCCACACACTGAGGCGTGGGAGGCTTATTTTGCATTTTTGTATCGTGACGTGAGAGATTGCAGCAGACTAAATTTGTTTGACTGTAAACATGGCAGACTGTACTTGGCAGACGGAACGGCGTAAAAGCTTATTTCTTGAAATTACCAGAATTTTAAAAAGGGCATGATTATGATCAAGGCACTTGACTGCTGATCAAACCGTACAGGCCTGGAGCTAAAACTTCTCTCTCCAACCTTCCCATCCACATCTGCACCGCCAACCCAACTAGCCCTTCGATTCAATCCCCACCAAAAGGCAGCGAGTCCCCGACAGTCACAGCAACATTGCACACCCCCACCTCATCCATTTTTTCCATCCCACCCAACATAAATGATGTGTGCTTGCAGTTGGGCAGTATAAAGTGGTATTCTTTTCAATTAACACAGAAATTTAGCCTTAAAAGCTTTTAAAACAGATCATCCAGATCACTGCAGAATTTTCTTTGCTCCTCAGAGATCATGTTGGTGGAAACAGCCTTAAAAAAATGAATCTGTGGGTGATGTTGCGCTTAATGATTGGTAGTGAAAACATGACGATGACCTGCGTGCTTCTATCGATGCACAATGTAACAATGATTTACTATTATCGTGATGCTGACATGAGCAATTTTGCAAACAATGACTGACTACAATTAGGCCTGTCGCAATAAGCAATAAGTCAATTAATCCCAAGTTAAGAAAAAAATTAGCACAATAAGTCTGAACCCTCTCATTTCTTATGGACTCAGCTCTCGTGTCATACTTGACGGCCACATGGTTTTCATACGCACTCCTACACAGAGTGTAGCAGGGTTATTTTTGGTGCTACCTTTCTGCGTAAAGAGGTGCAAAATGGCAGTTTGCCTGTCTGAGCCCATGTTTAAAATTTTGTTTACAGAAACTCATTATCGCTCATCTTTATTGTTTTTTGTTGTGTTTGGTTTTAATTAATCATTAATGAGACTGAGAGTGGCTTCTATTCATAGTTTCTGTTCTTGAGTTTTCCAGTGAAAATGCTGTTTACAAATGAAAGTTTATTGACCTTCGAAGGGGTATCCTGCATTATTTCTATAGAATTATCATTCTATTAGTTGAAAATCATCTCAAAATAATATCTCTTAGCACAATATTATCATTTATCACAATAATTTCTAAGACAATTAATCGCACAACACAATTTGTTATTGTGACAGGCAACAATAAATAAATAAACTACAATAAATATCTACCTTTTTAATGGTTGACATTTTGACTTACAATGACAGTTTTAATGAGGATTGCATTCCACTTTTAGGAGCTCCTGCTTTTGTTTTAGGCAAGGTCAAACTGAATATTGCAATACTGAACAGTATAATTCTATATTTATATTTTATATTTTTCCCTGATGTGCAGGACACCACACTGCTTATATTGAATACAGGCACGTTACTTATGCATTTAGCCCTGCACAAACATTGAGGTATGTTTGTCATGCAGGTCAGATAACACACAGAACACTTGAATGACAAGATTTGCATTCAGAAAAATTCATTTATCTGTAAGCAAATATGACAGTTTAAAGTATTTTTTCTAAACAATTTAAGCCAATCAGTAATCAAAAATACTGTATATATTCAAACCATATATATATATATTCATTCTAAACAAGCTCCCATAAAATGCTGCCAGACTGAGTTACATGAAATGGATGATGTTCAGTATACAGCAGCTCCTCTGTAAAAACGGCAATAACTTTACTACAAGCGTTCTGAGGTAATTCAATCAATCCTCAAAAAAAACTATTTTATGCGGAATAAATTACTGAGGAGAAACAATAAATAAAAATGATAAAAATCTGTTTTTCAGCCATTTTAAAGCTGCACATCCAGCAGAACGACAT
Source organism: Craterocephalus stercusmuscarum (assembly GCA_037177115.1). Taxonomy (NCBI): domain Eukaryota; kingdom Metazoa; phylum Chordata; class Actinopteri; order Atheriniformes; family Atherinidae; genus Craterocephalus; species Craterocephalus stercusmuscarum. The sequence goes on from JBBDHI010000020.1 coordinate 6,276,380, forward strand.
GTCTGAAATCCCCAGTGAAAACAATAAAAATAAAACTGATGCAGGTTGATGTCGTTGAGTCTTATTTACACAAAACATGTCAAGGTACCTGTAATCTTACCTGTCCCAATACATGGCTCAATAGGTAGTGTTTTCTCTATGATACATACCGATAGACATCAAATGTCTTTTGTAAAACAAAACAAAAAAGAAGAGAATCTGGGGAAAAGGCCAGAGCAGTAAAATGGCACAAAGGTGACGAGTGGGAACTCTGCAAAGAACTTTCCCAGTTCTTTGATCCAAAGCCACCAAACAGGCTGCACACATGGCACCTTTTCCTGGTTGGGCAGCAGTTCTTGGTGAGATTGGCTTTGGTTTTAATGACACACCATCAGTCATCTGGAATGGCTTCATCCATCCACTTCATGTAAGCCAGACTGCCATCCTCCACCGGGAAACTAAGGACCTCTGGGTTTGCATAAGGATGAACAGACCTTGAAGGAAGACACAGAATGCATCAGATAAATGAATACTACAGGGAATGTCATATCTGTACTAACTACAGAGAGTCGAAACATGTTCAGATAAAATGATGGGCACCTTTAAAAATATTTGTCTGATAATTTTTTTTTATACCTAAAATAAGTGTAAACAGAATGAACCTAGCCT
>JBBDHI010000020.1:6334026-6345579 GCA_037177115.1 Craterocephalus stercusmuscarum
GTTTTTGCCAACATTATCTCAACTAAAATAAATGTGTTTATATTACTCATACTTGAAAGTATCTCTGTGAAAAAGCTAATTTAATAAAAAAACAAGAAAAAAACAAGAAACAAAACATAAGATGAAAAGAATACCTGGAATATCCTGGGAATAATGTGTAAATTGAATGAATTAGTACTAACAAGCTTCCACAAGCAAAATGAATGTACTTACATCATTCTGCTGTGAAATGTGATCTTTCTCTCAGAAGTGCAATTAATTTTTAACTGCAGATTTTATTCATAATATATCCATTTACTGATGTGTTGAGTTGGCAGGGAACATTGTTTGGAGTTTTTTCAGTGAACTGTTTATTTTGCTAAGCTGAATATATTAGTCAAATCAAAGAGAAAGGAATGCTTTCTGTCTGTCTGCATTCTGCAGGATTTCTTACTGTTATTTCAGTGACATGGACACTTTTGTTCCTACTTTCATTCCTGTTTATTTCAGTGCTCAAAACCCCTCAGTCCTCCCAAACACCACTCTATCCTCCTTTCCCCCCTGACTTTTCCCCTTTCCGTTCAGGACGCAGGGGGTCATGAAGCTGAAGCCTACAGTATGGAACAAAAGAACAGTACAACAGGTCTATAAGTTGACGGTTAAACCTTGTACTGCTAAAAAGGATTAAAAAGCAGATCATAGGGCAAACCATCTTCCAATTACTGATTGCTTCTCTTTGAGTCATGAATAAACATCTGTGAATAAATGAATAGATAAGAAAAGATAAAACTTCAGTGTGAGGGGATCTGCTCTACAGCTGCATATCTGAGATGATCTTACTGCCGTGTTAAGTGAAGCTGCAGCTGTGGCAATTGTGAAAATCAAGAGGAAAATGTCCATGATGCTGACTTATCAACATCTAAGGCCTTGGATAGAAACAAAGCAATGAGGCTACGTTGAACCTGTTTTTTTTCACTTTTCTTTCCGTTTCATTTCTGTCTTTGTTCTGATTATCTTTACTACAGTACAGCTTTGTTGCACATTAAAAGTACTTTAGCAGTCGAAGTATTATTTCAAAGATCCATTACGTAACTTTGCGACCTTAAAATTTAGCATTTTGGACTCTTTTGATAGCACATGGACATCTATTATGTGCATATCTAGAGCCGTCACTGCCCAGCACCGCTGTGAGGCTAAGAAACCGAACTATGACACTTTATCATGCGTGATGTTGCAGTGCATCAGACGCTAGTAAATTTATATAAACACACCAGCCATTTTCTACTGTATGTGCCTATTAGCTGCTTATGTGATAAATAAGAAAACTAACAGTTAATCAGCGTCCTCAGATAACACATTAGATGCAAAATGGGCTATTTCTTAGTCTTTTGGACCAGTTTATAGCTTTGCAGAATAATGTAGTTTATTAGGTATGTTACCTTTAGATTTCACAAACATAATTCATTCCGCCCACGTAGTATTGCAGAAAAGCATTTTTGTTGTTCCTTAAATAAAAACAATAGCGCCAAAGCTATCTAAAACAAACCAAAAAAAGAATAATTTTCATACTGTGTCTGCTTTTCAAAAACGTCTTGATATTCCAAAACATTGATGACTGGATGTTCAAATCCTGCCTTGTGCGATAGACGTCATTAATATTTCATATCAGAATGTTCAGGTTAAATAAAAAAACTAAAACAACAAAAAACACACTCCTGTTAGAATGCACGGCAGGCACTGAGAGATAAGAAACAACACGCACACATACGCAGTTCATGGTATTCTCCATTTATAAAATGTGAATGTTTATTAAATGTTGACGAGAACATTAAAACACAGTATCAAGATTCAGCAAAACAATCTATAGTACTTCACCAAAAATAAAACAAAGAGAAAACAGAGTTAGTTTTACGCTAGGAATGACGGAGTGGGAGGACTGAGGGACAGGGAGGAGAGGAGAGCGGCTGCAGGAGTGGGGAGGAAAAACAAAAAAAAACAGCATTAAAGAGGATGGGAGTTAGAAGCTGGTAAAAAGGAGAGAATTTAGGAGGTGGGAGGAGGGTTGGCAGCAGAGGCTAAGGCAATTAAGAAGGTACACGCTAAGAAATACAGAAGGTTTGGGGACCTGGAGGATCAATAAAGAGGGCGCTGATGCTCTGTAATGAGTAGGGTAACCGGGATTGATTAGAGCCTCGGATTTCACTCTTTTATCTTCTCTTCCATTGGAGTCTTAGCACGCTGCAGCAGAGAGAGAGTGAGCATAAAGGCTTTCACGCAACAAAAACACAAAGATGGGGCCTGGCAAATAATAGATGTCCACACATTTAAATAACAAGGGGCAACATTAACATATACAGTGTGCACAACGTTGTGTGTGGAGGTGAACAAAGAGTCTGGGAGTGGGTTTGCAGGGTTTTTTAGGGTACAGGCGCAGTTTAACACAGTACCAGAAGGTGGTCTCCACTCTAATGGGTTCACAATCACAATAAGTAATAGTTCATTATAATAATGTAAATCTCTCTGTTATCAACACAAACTGCAGGGGAGGCGAGCTGTACACAAGCATCACATTACTTGAAAATTCCACACTGAGACACACTCAGCCTCCCACTCTCTTGTCTGGCTCATACACAGGCATGTACAAACCAAAGCATGTGCCTACATGTGTACACAGAGACATTATAGATGCACACTTGTGTACACAAACACACAGGCTCTGTCAAGCACAGATACACACACACACACACACACACACAGACACACGTTTGCATACATTCACCCACACAGTCCAGCTCTTTCTCCTTACGTGACTTCTCAAAATTCCAGCTTAAATCGACAATACCTTCTGACATTACCTCACAATCTTGTGCCATATTAACATCAGCATTTCTTTTTTTTCCTGAACAAGTGTCTGTGCTTTGATGAAAGAAGGTGGCAGCAGTCTTTCTAGACAGGACGCACAGCTGTTTGTGCTGTACACGGCTGAGGTGCCGCGGAGGCATACGCAGCGAGGGGAGGTCCTTCAGAGCACCGGCGACAACAGAAACACTCACAGCTGCTCAAGCGTCAGAGGTATTCAGCGCAGCGCTGCTCGTTGCTACACGTGAACTGGCTGTCAGCTGTTGACGCCGTTTCAGCACACGTTCAAAGCTGTTTTCTTACTTCCACAGGACTCTCCGAAGCCATCAAATATGTCCAGCAAGGCAGCCGTTGCGCCCCCAAGAAAGAAATCTTTTCTTATTGTTCCACTGAAAACAAGCTTTTGTGCTGCATATTTGAACGAGCATGTGCCTGAGGGATAAATGTTTTTTTCCTCCTCCTCGTCACTGGTATTCCAGCTTCGGAGCAGCAGCACTGACAACTGCCCATCTTGCTGAAGAACAGGACAAAGTTCTCCCTTTTCTTTCGAACAGGTGGATTTTAAGTCCATGTGCTTAAGCTCTCTGTGTTTTAGCATAGTAAGAAACAAATCACATGCTCTGAAAGTCATACACACTGTACAGGGAAATCTACAGATATTTTAAAGCTTTTCATACACCATCCGAAAAAGAAGAAAAGAGCTGATTGATCAAGTTAAAAGAAAAGAGAAATACCAAAAAGATGGAATTGCACTGTTATTCACTCACATGGTGATTTGTTGTTTTCTTTACTTTTTTTTATATACGCATATTGTTCTCTTTATTCTTTCCTTTAGGCAGTTTTAAATTTTGCCATGACATATTGCAGAATTTTCTACTAAGAAGAAAAAAGGCAAAAAAGAAAAAAAAAAGATGGGAAGTGGTGAAGAGCATCAGATTGTATTTTACAGCGAGTTTGACTGTTTTTGCATGACAGTAGAAACTGTCATGCGAGCAAGAAAACCCCATAACAAATCTCATGGAAAGGAGAGAGGCATTACAAACAAAAGGGAGTGGGATGAAACATCTCTTTACCAGGTCTCATTCTATGTTGTGGAGTCTGTCAAACCTTTTCTTTTCTTTTAGAGAACATATTTTACACGCCTTGTTATTTCCTGGTTCCACTTATGGAGCTCTAGTGAAGGTATGGCAGCCATGCATCATCCCCCGTCTATCTGTGCTCAACATTGTGCTCATAGTAAGATCCTCTTCTGAATCCAGGACAGGAAACTGATCTCTAAGAGAGCGCTGCTTCTCCGTCTGTCTGTCTTTCTGTCAGACATGCACACATGCACATTCACACGCACACACCTACACGCACACACACAAAGTGCTGGGTTACCATCTGTGAGTGCTGAATCAATTGGCCAGTACTCAGCTGGCAGGCTGATGAGACAAAGTGCCCAATATGCTCCCTAATGGTCCAAGTTAGATGAATGAGATCCTACATTGTCTTTTTTTCCCCATCTCTCCCATTTTTTCATCCATTTTGTACCTTTTCCCACTTCCTCTCCCCTCTTTGATGCGCTCTGCCCTCTCTCCCTCCAACCGATTTAACTCATGACAGTTTCTTTCCTCGTTTTCTCAAGTCTTCCTCTCATTATCGGAGGCCCTGCACTTCTTGCCACTAACCTGCTGGGTCTCATTCGCACAGATAAAGGATGTAAATGTAATACAGAGCACCACTGTGCTTTCCCTCCGCACAGGTGAAACTCGAGAATTTGTATTTTCTGCCCATAATTTCTGAAGGACTTGTCTTGTTCTGTTACACGCTAAAGAACCCTCTCACATTCTCCACTGCGACGAGCAGTGAGTCTGAGCCCATCTAAGTGCCATGCCACCACAGATGGGAGGTCAGAGTTACATGTCGGGAAAAAAATCACTGGTCTGTGATTCCTGCAGATGACGGTTAGGCTGAGTAAAGCTTGTGCGGTGGACTGCGGGCTCAGAGCTCTGGTACGCTGTTTTTATGAGTGCAAAGATAAGAAATGAGGGTTTCATGGTTCGAATATTTCTCAAAGAATGGGATCACAAAGGATTATGGCTGCCAGCATGACTTGTAGCTGAGTGATGGAGATGGAGGAGCGATATGGAGGACACTACAAGGCAAACTGCAGAGTCAGCTAAACTCAAAGAGGTCTGGTTTTAGTGATTAAACAATATCAAGACAAGTAACTCCATCTAGCTGTCAGAAATTGTGGTTTGTAATGTTCCAAAAATGTCTTCTTTTCTTCTGCGTGTTCCATCAGTTTGTTTTATTTATTGTCGGGGTCACGGGTGGGACGTATCTTCATCTCGGAGAACTTGAGGGAATACTGCCAGCCAGTCCAGGAGGACCACTCGATGCCGTCGGCGTAGGAGGTGTGCTGACCGCGCAGGTACTGGCCGTTCAGGTTGGAGGTGTGGCAGTTTCTGTACCACCACGCGCCGTGGTAGAAGGAGGCGCAGTTATTCTCCGAGTGGTCGTTGTCCTTGTCCTTGGTGGTGAACTTCATCCCATTGTGCTTCAGCAGAGAATCACCTGAAATGTACAGATATATATGGGCTTGGGTTTTTTTCCGGTAGCAAAGAGAAGCAAGATTCTTTTTGAGTATGGGATAATGGAAGACCAAAAACATGTTTTAAATGACAGCTATTGCATTGCATCAACTTAAAAATGGCTTGACTTTTCAAGTAATTGTTTTAATAAACAGAAGGATGGAAGAATAAGGTGCCACAGTCCTCCAGAGAAATAGTTCTCATTATCTAACAACGGAGGTCAGACGGCTTTGCCAATTCATCAAAGTTTCCGTTATGACCTTTCTGTCACTTATTAATGATCCCCTATGGTTACATCATGTCTGACTGTTAGTCAATAAACACAAAGGTTTTAGCAGAGTAAAACGATGCATTTAAGACAAGTGAGCTCATATCTTGATTTCATTCTTTCACGCATTTTTCTTGGGCTAAAAAAAAAAAGAAAAAGGGTTTAAATGTATAATCAGTGCGAGGGCATTCCTCGCAACCCCCGATTGCGAATATGACAGTGATGTAAGACAACTGCAGGGATGCGGCACAGCCAAGTGCCCTTAATCATGGTCTGGGTAGTAAATCTGATCCGCACAATCAAACAGCTGAGCTGGAAACATCTTCCGACCATGTAAAGATTTCCTCTCTGGCAAACTCTCAACAACGATAACTGCTTTTAAAGCCGCGGCTCTAAGAGGCTTACGCGTAAAATGAAAGCAGCATCCTCTTAGATACTACGGTAGGTCCACAAGTTTTCAGCAAATGGATGTTCAAAGAGCTCATAATGTGTGATAAACTCCTCATACCCCCCCCTTCATTATTTCCTTCTCCCTTCTTTTTAAAGCAGGTTTCACACTGACCCTAGAAGTGAAAAAGAAAGGACAAAGCTGTGAGCAGAATGAAAGTCAGCTCAGCAGCAATCAGGTGATGGCGAACAGCTCATGAGGGCATCAAACAGCGTTTAATTGCCCAGGCTGCGGCCGCCTCGCTCCTTACTCTCCCTGTCCCACTCTGCTCTCCATTTGCCATTACTATGGTAACTATTCAGTTAGAAAAATAATTTGACAAGCACGTCTGATGTTCATGTTGTGTGCCGTTTGATGTTAGAAGAAAAAAAAAAATAGTAAGGTAGGAAAAAGAGGGGAAACAAAGAAACAGCTCGCTGGTGTCACCCGTGAGATGAATTGTCCAGGGGTGTATAAAGTCGTAAAAAAGAGAAAAACAGAAGCACTTTAAGGCTCATTTACAAGGCAGTGGATGTCACCTTGGTGGCCCGGGGCCGGCGGCCTCCTCTGATGCCCATTAAGATCCAGCTGCTCCCAGTGCAAATGAGCACTTGTCAGCTGATCGGGAAGCAGCCGCACAAGGACAGCAGTGGAAATACTAATAATAATAACAGCAGAGATACCTGGAGGGAGGCTAACAGGGGAGCGTCTGCATCCTGAGAGAGCTCGGGTTCCCTTAATTTGACTGGAATCAAACAGGCTAACAAGGTCAAGGTAAGTCCGTGATAAAGACAGGCCAGGGCCATTTCTGGACTTATTGCAGGCATCGTATCTGAACAACAATTCTTACTTTTCATCTGAGGTCTTGATTTTTATTCACCGTTCCTTTTCCTCCTCGTGTCCCCTACCTTCTCCCATGCTAGTTTCCTATCATCCACCTCCTCCCTGCTGCATCTTTCATATCTGTCCCCATTTGCTCCGTGTTCTCAAATCAGCGCTCCCCACAGGTTCTTTAAATTGCTTCTTCATTTCAGCAGCAGGTTTTTGTTTACGCTGCAGGTCAAGCAGTGCAATTAATTGGCAGTAATTTAATCAAGGTGACAGGTAGCTGGCTTGGATCTGGTTGGAAGGGGGCAGAGCCACAGACTTTAGCTGCCCCTCTTGTGTCTCTGCTGCCTAACTATGGTTTAACAAGTAGGCACACCTTCTGCGCTGTAAAAATAACTTTTATTACAATTAAAAGTAGCCCCGGCTGGAGGTTTTACCCACTGTTGTTTTTTGCTTTGAAGTGAGATGAAAAAGAATTTTACAAAAACGAAAATCTGTATGAGGTCACTCAGTGCTACACATACCTGCATTGCCGGAATAGTCGCCGACAGTCAAAGGGTATCCATCATCATCAGGGTCCACAGAGAAGAGGCCTACTCCAAAGGTACCGTATTGGGCATATGCTGTGCTATTTTCAAAGTCCTCCAAGTCGATACGCAGCTCATAGTTCCCCTGGATGGACAGGGCATGGATCTGCTTCAGCCCTGCAGGGAAAGAGATCGAGACACAGACCAAAACAATCCATTACAAAGTACCACCATTGTTCTCACCAGACAATATAGAGCTATTTTGGTGGCATCTCAGCACCATACATTTTCTGGAAATAAGATGTAACATGGTTTTTGTCCCATTTAGAGTCTCTCTCTCTCTCTCTGCATGTGTAGGGTTTCTTTCTGAAATGAGGTTAGAGTTTCTCCTCTGAAGGAAGCAGAGCATCGGCTGCTCACACAGCTGTTTGCTATGAAATTGGAGACCAGCTAATTCTACTGAACACACCGATGAATACGATCTGAAATGAAGAAATAACACAACCTGATAAAAGTTTCTTCACACTGATCTAAAGCTGAAATTTGAAGACCTGCTTTAGGTTGAGAGATGCAGAGTTGTGGATCAGAATTTTAAAAGCTACGTGCTACATCAGCACATCTATTAGACATTATAATCGATTTGAGCGCGATGAAGCTTCGACTGCTGCACCGGTAATCAATAGCCAAATCTGTATTTCAATCAGCTGTGGGGTTTATTATGCATTATCTGCAAACAACAACAATAGAACTTTCACATTATTTATGGGGCATCAACAAAAATTACCAGCAGTTACTCTGAGAGAAGGGCATGCAGTATTAGTGTATATCAGCATTCATGCAACATTACAAATACTGACTCATGCAAAGGCATCCTATTCATATTCATACATATACAAAAATTAAATAAGTGAGACTTCAGAAATCTGTTGTGATGCAAACTGGGGGTCTAATAATGAGGACTGAATTCTCAATCTGTGCTCTGTTGTCTGAATAGAACATTACATGTTAATCTTGATCACTTCTGTACTAAATTGAGACAAAATGTAGTTCAAAAGAGAGCTTTAAACGAGCTCAAATGCATAAGAAAGGCGATTAAGTAATGTAATTCCCTGTTTGGTAATGGTAGATAATTTAAAGTAGAGCATCATTTCAACGCACCCTCTATCATATCGAGCACATTTTATAATAAACCCAAAGTTGGAAATGAAACAATAACACTTAAATCTCAAGTTTGTTCATCTTAAAATATGTCAGTGGCTTAAACATGTCAAGGAAATGGTTTGAGAGGGGTACAGCACAGAACAATAATGAGAACCTAATATGGGTGTGAGACAGGGGTGCAGAGTATCAGAGGCTAATGTCTTCTTCTTTGAGTTTGAGGCAAGTCCGTGTGAAAGGCCTACAAGCACACACAAAAAGATGGGAAAAAATTGTAGAAAGGTAGATATGCAGGTAACAGCTCATTTGTCCCCTATCTCTAGCCTGCATGACAACAACTGTGGTGTTTGTAACAGCCAAACCGGGGAGAACTGCATTTTGTATGGTTTGGTTTTCACATTTACAAAAAATTCAATCCTCGTTAATTTGGCTTCTGGCACAAGCCACTGTTCCTAAGCAGTTTAACTGGAGGTGGCTTATAGATGGTAGGAATTTCTTCAACTACAACAATGTCAGGTCCAGCAGAACACTCTTCTCCAGAGATTCGGGATGATATTGACATCAATCAGCACATTTTCAGCATTGATGATCAACTAATTCTAATAGGAATGATTTTGCCGAATCTTATTGAATAAACACTTTTGGGGACTATGAATTGCTGTTTTGCCCTCTGCATAACAGAGTGGAGCATCTTGGATTTCTGGAATAACTGAACATAACTGTACATCATCAAGATATGTAATGACACACTCTCTCCAACAACTTCTTTATAAACTTAGAATACAAATCCAACTATCTCCACTATTTTCAGTCCATCATCACTTCACAGGATGCCCTGAATGAATCTTTTAATTATTGCTAAATCCGTCAGAGAGTGTGTGAGACAGACAGCGCCGGAGGGAAAACAGGGGTTCCATCCCTCCTTCCCTGCTCCCTCCTGCTTTCGGTATTCCCCCGCTGTGTGGGAGTGATGGTGCTTCCCAGGGCATCTTTACCCCTCCCAGGCTGATCAAAGGTATCAAAGGAGAATAGCATGTCAGACAGGCACAGGCAGGAAGAGCTCTACTGTGGTGTCTTCAACATAAAAACTCCAAGTAAGCAAGCAGGAAGACAAACAACAGTGAACTTGACTTTAACTCTGCTTAAAAGCCTTCCCCTTTACTTAGACATGCACTCAGCATTTTCTGTGTTTATTCGAGAGAGTAAAACCAAAGAGAAAAATGAGTCGGATGCATGCACATTTGGAAATGCTTCAAAGGCTTTACATTTAGGAGTGAGGGCTGGATTTAGTGCATGCAGAGCAAGCTGTAGGCTGCAATTACCGGTATAAGGTTTGTTTTATTCTTTGTCTTATGATGTGGCTCCGACTCACCATGAAAATGGCTGCACCACAGGCAGGAAGGTGTTTCAATGAACCTGAACGCCGTCATTTTACCTCCTATGGCAATCATCACCCTCACAAATGAAACTCATTCTCTTTTTTTAAAGCTTACACACCTCAAACTGACTTTGCCTAATTTGAATTCCATCGCTGTCGAGAATTGCTCTCTGAGAGCACCTCGTCTGAAGTGGAGGGCTAATTTGATGACAAACACAGCTGAAAGAACCCATTATTATTCAGAGACAGAAGCTCAGAGTCTGGGCCCAGGCACTTAGCTTGGATTTAATCCAGCCCAATGGGAGGCTGATCCCGTTCTTTTCATTTTCAAAGTAGATCAACCAATTGGAGGTGGAAAATCAGTCATTAATACATTCATCGGCAGGTAACTTCATGCATGTCACTTTCAAATAACTTTCTACACAAAAATAATATTAGTACTCATGCCTACATGCAGGAATAAGACACACAGTGGCTCAAACTATATTTCCACAATCCTTCAGAGGAACAAAAATGGCTTACAGTATTTGCAGAAATAGCATTTGTGTCGCAGCCCTTTGAGGAAAAGTATCAATCTACAAAAACACCTAAGGGAAAAGTATCCTGCAGTGATTTTACAAACTTCAAAAGAAAACTTAGAATGTTTTCTCTTCCACACAAAAAACAGAAAATAAAATAGCAGATGTATCACAGCTCTATTTAAAGATTCTCTGGCTTCAAACTGTATTTACATAATGTTAATTCAGTCCCTAATTAAAGCCCCAGAGAATCTCAGCGAAACTCCAATTCAGAATAATTAAAAGGGAAGACAAGCAAAATAACAACAGAGACTTCTCTGCTTAAAATGTAAATACTCAGGTGTAACTGTCTGATAATTGAATGCTATTGTTCACTTATTTAAAATTAGTTCTAATACAAGGGAGGATTCAGGGGTGTTTTGCTTCAGTATTAACATGCTGATTGCTCTGCTCGGGAAAGTTTCTCTCTCTTCTAAACGACTCAACAATTGACAGAAAGAAAGAAAGAAAGAGAGAGAGAAAGAAAGAGCTTATTTTAATATAGATTGTAATAATGTAGTGTATTGTAATATAGTGTATAATAATAACAATGTAATTAATATAATGATTCAAATAACTGGAGACTAAAAAAAGTATTAATAAACATACATTTTTTACATTATAATTGAATGAATAAGACATTCTTTTTTATTTAATTGAGTTGAGAAAAGATATAAAAAAAAAAACTAATAAACAATACAATCCTGGACAATGAGAGCACTTTGCTGATGAGCCAAAATACCTGCCAGCAGGTGCACAAGTCTGACAGAGTCACAGAAAACACCTGCTTGCAGTGGGATTGCTCAACAAAATATGAGCTTATGAGTGACGTACGGTAGCATACAGTATATTATTTTTTCCTTTTTTTTTGCTTGTTTTTCAAAAATATTTCTATTGAACCACAATTCAAAAGCAACATCATGTTTTTTTAATAAAAGTTTTATCACTTCTGTCAGTTTCAGCTTATTTCAGTGACGACTGTTTTTCCCCTCTTTA
>JBBDHI010000020.1:6399259-6409343 GCA_037177115.1 Craterocephalus stercusmuscarum
GAAATCATTTAAGATATGAAAAAAATAGATTTTCTCAAATGTGTCTTCGGTGAAACTGTAAAAATTAATTAATTAACAATAATTAATTATTGTTAAAATCACTGGACATAAAGTTTTTAAAAAGCCATCCATACGGATGGTTTAGTTTGCAGGATGCATCTGTGGGTCATATTCAAGTATGTAAACAATGACCTTTTTGATCATTTTGGTGGAAGGAGTTGCATATAAATGATGCTCGGAGGTGTTGTACTTCTGTTTGATATGTATGCATTGAACCTTAACATGGTTTTTATTCAAAGATGGGCATTTTCACCACGACAAGACTGAGTTTGTTTACAACTATTAGCTGTAGTGACAGCAGGGGCAGACATGAGCAGGGCTCTAGATCAAACATGCGTTGAGCGCAACCAGCTTTTTTTCATAGTCGCACTGGTGCGCCAAAACATTTCACAGGTCTAGGTGAAGGATTTTTTTTCCATCTGAATGTCTATCTCTGTATTCTGTGTTCAAGCAACACCAATAAAAAGCCACAGCTCTACACCATTGCTTGTTGGTTATTAAATAAAAAGCAGCACACATTAGACATCCCGTACGACGAAGAACGACACAGATGAATCATGGAAGCTGGAATCAATTAAAAACTATAGTATATGGTGGAATTTGATAATATGTTTTTATGCCATATTTGATCATAATGGGGTTATCTATTATCTGCAATAATTTAAGAGATTTTTATTGTGTCTGAGTGAAAATAAAGCATAAAATGTGGATGAAAGTATGATACGAATTTACCGCAACAGCCCCCCTAGTTGTATCACATCACCCAACCTGCCTCACCTCACGTCTCCCCCCGAAGTCCATCAGTGGCTAACAGGATTTTAAAAGAATGAAGAAATCCAATGCTACACAGATCTAGAATATAGATAACATGTTGTTGTTGATAAAAATAAAACAAAAATACATGACACAACATAAAACCAGAATAGGAGAAATTCTCCGGCTGCTCCTCGCTCCATCTTCCGAAAAACTACTTTCAGATTTTCTGCTGGTTAACATGTTTTTGGACACGTTTTCTCTGTCCACTAACAGTGGCCACCGCATATGCCATGCAGGTAGTATAAATAAAATCAGACTGTTTAGATTTTTGGCAAAAGAACTAAGAGAAATTGAGTCTGAAATCACTTCTATTGTGACTTTGCGCTGTATAGATAACCAGAAAAACAGAGCAGAACAACAAAACAGATTAACAAAAACCTTGATGCTTCTGGCTGTCAAAGCAGCCAAAACTGTTTCACTCAGTTCAGTGAAGCATGATTTTTTACTTAATATTTATGCTTTAAATAAATAAAAATAAATAAATAAACCTCATTATTGTTCATAATAATGTCAATAACATTAGTGTCTCTTTGAAATGGGCAAAGGATGGTCAATAAAGTGAGCTGCCTAACAGACAATGTGAAAACCGGGGTGCATCTACATTATTTGCTGGTGGACCCAAATTAAAAAGTTAGGGGGGATCAGTAAAACCAATGATAAGCATAGCTCCAACAAGCAGGAAGTTCTCAGCATATACAGCGATTTAAAGACTATTTTTATTTTTGTTGGGTTTGTACAGTTTAAAGATATGGGGGAAAAAAAACAAAAAAATTTTTGTGATCTGAGTCATGTCATAGAAGAGATCTTTTGTGAGTGCGCTCGGTGCAAAAACATCATTTTCGGTGTAACAATTGTATCCATGCAGTCACGAACTGGCATGCTATCCTTTTTGTTGTAGATTTCTCCTCCACTTTCTGTCACCTTACACTCCTTAAACCATACAATTACATTTTTTCTCCTCCCTTTTTCTCTCTTGATCTCAGAATAAATTGGAAAGGTGTAGTGTATTACCACCTTCATTTTTCTGATCCCTGGGGGGAAACAAATTTATTTTACTGCTTGAAACATTTATCAAAAACTAATGATGAGGCAACGCAGAACAAATCTAGCAGTGAGCACTTTATTGTACAGTTAAGTGCAAATGGCTATCCTTAAGGTTTTTACTATTCACAGTAAAGTTTCATGCTAAACTAACCTGAGTTTAGAGACAAATTTCTCACACTTGAAGTCTGAAAAAGTGGCTTACGGGGGTGGCTTTGCTGAGATGGTTTGAAGTTTGGGTTTTGCATTTTAGCAAAAATGTCCTTTTAACATTTAATGTCCTGATTGCTGAAAGTGACATTCTCCTGGAATTCAAGCATCACCCTTTAAGTTTCATGGAAAGAACAAGAACACATACATGAAATAGAGGAAGAAAGAAAAATAGAAAGCAGCTTAACCTTTTCTGAAAAGTTATAATTGACCAATCTCATAATTTTCCTGATCAGCATCTAAAGCCAGTGTCACTTACGCTGGCTCCATCATGGCAAGATGCCCAGAGGACATTTATTTTTTACTTCAAATAGACCAGTCGAGAAATATTTTATTACAGTGGCGCTTTTCCGTTGTGTTTTCTCGCCTCTCTTCCAACCCACCACCCACCTTAAAGATTCAGATATTTTCATAAGGCCATCTCTTTGGATTCTGAGAATCCTGCTTCTTTCGAGTAACCTGCTCATCTCTTAGTCTGTCTGCAGCAGACTCTGCAACAGTATGTCAAACTATGCTAATGAGGCGGCAGCATATGGCTCATTCCTTATTTAAGCTCAGCAGACAGTAAGCCACTCATCTTCCCGGGAATATCACTACCTGCTAGTGTTGGACTTCACAACCCTGATCTCTTAATGAGGCTCTGAGATTATCACAAGTAGCTCAACACACCAGGAAGGATCAGTAAGTGCTATGTTATCACCTCAATCTGAGCTGCTATGTAAATCCTTTTACTGGCTGCTCAGCAGCAGTGTAACCTCGGAAAATAGGTGGAAGCATGCATGAACATACACTCGCTTCCACAAGCTGTTTTTCTGTAAGGCCACCCACTCTGTTCCAAACATTTATACATGCATAGATGGACACACACACACAAACATATCTACCCACTGACAGACCTGCATGCAGATCTATTCTACCATGCAATGCTAAGCACTCTGTCACTCTGACAGTCGTACTTTATTTGATGATACGAGGGTATGACCCTGCCTATCTCACATGGTTACTGACAGATTTACAAGTACACACACATCTCACTGTCATGCCTATTAGACTGTGACTTCAGATGAAGTTTAAAAGTGCAACATCTAGACTCTCGTATGGGACCAGTTCCTAGTTTGAGTTCAGGAAGCAGACACCCTTTCTATTTTTCCCTTTTTGACAATGCATATGGTTAGGATTAGTTTGGGTGACTCTTAACAATCTCTTAAATGATTGTCTGAGGCTGCTGGGGGAATGAGCTGTGACACAATTTTCTCTCTTTGTATAAATATACAACATTGTTGTTGTCATTAATACGGTTTATGTGAGTTATAAATTGGACTAATGTAGGTCATGTAATGGATTTGTTTGAATGAACTGGTCAAAATGATGATTTGTTTGTGAATTAGTGCTGCACAAATTAGTGCATCATGACCTCTATTACAAAACAATAAAAAAAGAAAGAAAGAGAGACAGAAAATTTAAGCAAGAAAGCAAAATGTCATGAATTTATGAAGGAGAAATTTCAGACTGAGTTCTACAAGGCTTTTGGATTTCCCTGAGGATTGCAGAAGCACACTTTAGAACAAAGTCGAATAAATGACCCAAAACAGCAAAATTGTGTGTATGCCAAGTAAAATACATCTAAACTACACATCCAAATATAACCTCAAACGGCTATGTCTCAATGTTTGTTCACTTCACTGTGTCTTGTTCCTAAAAAATGCAGCATTAAAGAGTGTTTATTAAATCAAGTTTATATAACTGACAAAGGTTTGATCAAACAAAAAAGAAAATAATATATATAATAATAATAATATGCATGAAAAAGCTTAAAATTTTTTATTCTTTTTTTTAAGAATCTAAAAAGCTTTTTAAATGTCACCCTAAAAGGGGAAAGAGGATTTACCCAGTGCAAGGTAAGGAATTTGTCTGCTATAATGGGAACATAATTATTGTTACTAAGAGAAAAATGAAGATGAGTTGAGGCCCTCTGAATTTGCCAAAAGTGCATTATCTTCACACACCTTTTAATAATTTTTATTACTTTGAGGCATGATGATGAATCGGTTTGCACTTCAATAAAAAACTGGAGCTTTACTTAATTATGCTAGCTGTGCATGTTTCCCTTTCTAAACTGAAGGCATATCTGGAAAGACATCTCAGCAGCAGCAAGTAATTCAGACTTAGACTGGTTTTGAATCTCAGCCCCTGCAAGAATGGCATGTTTCTCAGCTGAACCAAAAAACATGTAACATGACTCATCGCATGTGCCTTGTCCCGTATCGTTTTACTGCTTTACTAGTTTATTTTGTCCTGCTTCTCATTATTCTTTATTATTCCTTCCAGCAATCTAGCTGTTGAACTTTCATTCAAATGAAGAAAAACATCCCATTTTTATGTAGCATAATCAACTGTTTTCAATTACCTCTGCTTTAAAAGTTTCCCCTTCTGTGATACAAGGAAAGCAGTGCAAATGTAATTACAGTAGTTAGTTGATTAAAAAAAAAGGTCTATAGTGTAACGTGTACTGGGTTCAGTGAATCATCCTTTTTGGGGACTTTTACAACATAAAAGTGGACAGAGTAAAAAGGCCTGCAGCTCCCTTCCATTCTACTGTTCTCATCTTGATTATAACTCCTGCACAAATGTAGCAACTGAGTGGATGTCCCTGCTACTGTATAGGGAGGAACAGAGAATAATAAAGCTTTGGGTTTGTGTGTGACCACTTGAAAATGTGCGTGTGCGCTCCACTCTGACTCACCGTCCAGCCGCCTCCATCGGTGGTCATGTCGCAGTAGACCTGGAAGCCTGTTGGGTGGTGAACAGGAAATATGGAGTAGATGCCATCCTCTCTCTGACCGCTGGCATACAGATCACTGCAGTCACGGGGGCGTGAGCCTTGGGAGAGGTGGAAGCAAGGAACAGTAAATAAAACAGGTCCAATATGAATTTCAAAAAGGGAAAGTGCACTTATGCTACTCTGGTCTCTGTATACAATCAGGCACTAGTGAGGCCCATGAATACAGAAAGAAAGCATGAAAGATCAGCTCTGGTCACATTAAAAAGGATTTAGCCCTATTCCACTTGTCTATTAAAAACAGTTAGAAAATATCGGTCTTGACAGAAAAAACAAAAAAATAGTGATGAGATGGAAAGGAGGTGATAGGTGACACAGCTGCATAACAGTGAAGTAAAAAAAAGGTGTAGGTTAAAATGAGGACAGTGAAGCATTTAAGTGGAGCAGAGATGATGAAAAAAATATATCACTGAAGAGTTCCATACATCTGAGTGACAGAACACAGAGAAAAAACAGGCTTAAGGAGTGAAGAGAGTATATGATGGGCAGAACTCGACAGAAGACGTGACACTGACAGGCAGAGCTTGTACAGAGCAGAACAGTAGCACCCTTGTCTGAGACTAAAAAAAATCGATCTTACCCAAAGGATACTAAGTCTATTCCCAAGGAAGCATGAGAGGAACTCTGTGATGAGGGCAGTGTTGTAGATTATGCATGCAGCCTTCACAGGGTCAAACCCCTGAATTTAAAACAGCTGAGAGAGTTCTTCAAAAGGCCAAGCCAAATCTTTCTTTTTTCAGTTTCTACATGGTATGAAAAGTTTGCCCCCCCACCAAGCTTTTCTGTTTCGCAACATAAGCCTCGGCTAATAAGTCCCAGCTTTCATCATCGTCACACATAAATGGTAACATCCCAGGCTTCTCCTTTTCATCACAGGAAGCTGAAAGCGTCTACATTCCATCGGGACAGGAAAAAAAGAGACTGGCATCATTATTGAAGAAGTTAGAATTCTAAAACCAAGATTTTTCAGTTTAATGACCCCTTACACCACGTAAGATAAGATATTCTTCCAAGGACCCCGTTTATTGATCGCACTAAAACTGCAGCTCCATTTGCACTCTGCCCGCTACACAATGACAGACTAGCATAATGACATTCCGAAGAAACTCCTTAGAGAATATCTGCAAGAAAGGCTGGGCTTCCTTATTTGCTTAAGTTAAGAGCAGGGGGCTGAGCTATGAAAACTCATTTTACTAGCTTGGCTAAAATTTTCTCTGATACTTTTGTTGCAACTGGGCCTCAACACACAAATGTGACCTTACATGGAGTGTATCAGATTAAAGGATTTCATGGAGAGAAAACAGAAGCACATAAAGGATCAGTCAACATGAAAGCATAAAACTTTATTGAACTTAAAATGCTAATATTAGAGCATCATTTCTGATTTGCACCCTGGTGTCTTCTGATCAAGATAAATCATTTTCCAGCCAATCTGAACTCTTGCACACGACCCAACCCAACGTTATTCCTATAAGGCTTGTTTTGCCCCATATCCATAGTGTTTTTATTCAGTTTTTTAGTTTTTGGTACTTTTTGTCATTATGGACTCATTTTATTATTATAAAATTTATTTTGGAAGGAAACTGGAAAAAAAAACAGCTGAGCATAGAAGTTTGTATATCACCTACAAAGGAGTAAAATATTGTGCTTTCAGTGCATTTGGAACTACAGTATAGTCAGCTATAAATCTGGAGTATTAATATCACCCTGCATTACTAGTTCAATTGAACAAATCTTTGAGAGAATTATTGATACGATAAACAAACATTTTATTTGTTTTACCCATTTTAAAAACTTTATTTTTGTTAGACTGTCCTTGCACTTGGGGAGTTACTGCTTCCTTCTGCTTCCTAAACAAATAAACTTTAGCTCATCATATGGCAGAGTCACTGTGCACTGCAACAGAGTCGAGCAGTCCATAAAGTGAAAGAGGGACTCCAACGGTGGCTTCATCCCACTAAGAACCCTGCTGTAGTAGCGGCAGAGACAGGCTTCACTGCTGTCAGGTTTCAAGTTCATATAACTTTGAAAATATAATATGCTCCTTTGGGAATAGAAAGCAAATAGTAGAGAGATTCTTCAAATATCCACAGGCACAGTGGAAGACAAAAGCAGCCAAAGATATTCATGGGTGTGTCCATAGACTGCAAGTACTGTAGTGTTAGGCATATGAACGCTAATATACACTTCAAATTGAAAGAAAAAAAGTAGCTTGTTTTATGGTACATATTTAGAAAGCAAGCAAGGACGCGCTGCTTATTAAATAACTAAGTGAAGTTACAAAGGATGTTTTGCTGTTCTTTTAGTTATGTTTTTTTTAGTTCGGGGTTGATATCTGGTGAAACGTCAAGACTCCCCTTCACAAGAACAGTCATTTGCTGCTGGCTGCTTGACTGTAGATTGCTCTGACAGAGGCTCTGAGCAGCAAAAGCACAGAAACATGCAGTGTGCGGCATTTTAAGTACACTGTCAACTTTACACACAGCATGATTTTTTATTTATTCTTGCATGCACACATTCCACTTAATGAATTTTAAACGTCCTGCTGTACTTCTATGATCTATTTTTACAATGATTGTAACTGCAGGTGCAGCCACGTGGAGCTAGGAAGGGAGGTTGAATACAAGTTAGAGTATCAGAATCAGCAGATGGAGTCAGTGTGAGCTTCAGTAATGACCAGTAACATGTGCACCCCTTTCCCCTTTTAAAAGCAGAAACAAATCAGCATTTGGGAGAAAGGTATGCAGTATACATACACATTACAGCCCTGAACATACAGAGGATCAGAAGGGTAATTCAAACAGTAATAGAGCATTTTGACAATGAGTGATTCACTGTCAAATAAAAATTGTTCAATATAATTTCAAATTAACAATTAAATCATACAGAGAAATCAAACTGTAAAGTATTTGGTTATTACACATTAAATAGAAATATTACAAAGGAATCTCATTCTGAAATGTTAATCTGTTATGAAATACTGCGGTTTGTAAATGTTTTCAAATGCTGCTGTAGGACCCTTCTGGTCCGCAGTATAATTTAAGCAACACAGGTTGAAACAAAAGGAACCATGAGGGTTGTCATCTGTGTGTAACTGTGCCTTTTACATTCATTAAATTCTGCCACCGTGTGCATAAAAATATCCTGAGCTGCACTCTCTTTTTGTCCACTGTTTAAAGTTTGTTTTTTGCTTAAAAAAAAACAAAAAGGGTCAGGTTAGGTGATATGTGGGTAATTTGAATCCACAATCAGCTGGTGGGACATGCAGATGTTAAACCTATTATACTACAATTTCCTTACTCCAACATACCTAATTCAAATAATGGATCATTCTGCAGAACTTGATAGACTGTTGGATAAATTTGATTTGAATCGGGTGTGTTGCAGCAAGGAAACACGGAAAACCTGCAGGACTGCAGCCCACAAGTCCAAGGGGAATGAGGTGAGGTAATGGACCAGACAGCAGAATGACAGAAGAAAGGAAGCCAAGTTGGATCTGGGCTTTTAATTAATGATACACAAGCAACTATTGATTATCCACATCAAGAAAATGAACACTGAGTCAGAAAGAGAAATAGAATGACATGAAAATGATCCTACAGGAGTCAACAAAAAACAAGAATCAATTAATTCTATATAATCCCACAGAGAACTAATCGCTGAATGAGCAGCCGGTGAGTTAGCCAGAGGAACAAGGTGTGACAATGAGGAGGCAGAATTAGGGAGCAGGAAGTAAAGTTAACAGAAAAGACAAGGTGAAAAACTCAATTACATAAAAACAGGAATCAATGAAGAACTCAAAATGACTAGACTAGAAACTGTAATTGCAATAGAATGGGAAGGGAAAAGTCCAT
Organism: Craterocephalus stercusmuscarum; assembly: GCA_037177115.1. Lineage (NCBI taxonomy): Eukaryota > Metazoa > Chordata > Actinopteri > Atheriniformes > Atherinidae > Craterocephalus > Craterocephalus stercusmuscarum. The sequence goes on from JBBDHI010000020.1 coordinate 6,408,080, forward strand.
CGATTCATCACATGGAAAACTGTGGTATCCCACCACCATGTTCAACTTTAGTCAAAGATTCTGTGAATCTGGATGGACGGAAGCCTGAAAGTCTGACTTTGCCTTGCCTTGTCTGAAAATCTGACCATGCAAGATATTGTTTTTGAATTCTGCTGGTCACACACGTTTTGGGGTATTATGCAAAATTCAAAGAAGTTCCAACTTATGCATGTAGAATTGACTGAAAAAGAGATTGTACTGCAAAATTTTATATATATATATTTAGTTTTTTCCTCATTTTCAGAAGCATGAAAAGCACATTTGTCATTTGCAATCCTGAGTAGTGACTGTATTAAGCAGTCACAAGTTGCTACTTTGCTATCCTTCCACACAGCCACTATGAGAGCAGCAAAGATTAAAGCTATTTCATTCCAGCAGCAGAGGGATGGCTACAGGTGTTGTCAATAAATCGTAAGGGGACCATATAACATCCTGCAGGTTGCCACTCATCAACTGCTCTATTAGTAGAGAGAGACCTTTGCACACCACAGATTCATTTAAGTGTGGCTTTAAAAAAAGGCAAAATATATATCTATTAAGGCATAATGGAGGTGTTTTCTGGTTTGCTTGTTTGTTTTGTTCTCCTGTCTTTATTATGTTGAATAGGACTGCATCAAAAAATTACCAACAACACACAGCAAGAGAAATAAAAAATACAAATGATTGTCAAAAATGTGATTTCAAAAAAAGCTTTGCCACTGCAGGAGAGCAGATATTAAAGTTCCTTGGGTTCATGAATTGAAATGCTCTGTCCATGGTGCTGAACCCTTGAGCTGGTAGGCCATATAGTATGACTGCTGATCTCCTTCATTTCAAATGTATCCTGCTTTAAGATATCCATGATTAAAATAGGTCACTGTTTGGCATTGTGAGGCTTTTTAAATTAAGTGCACCAGAATTTCAAGTGGCAATGAATTATAAATCAATTAAGAGTTTGATATTCCCCAAGGTCTCAAGTGATAATCTAACTGCAAAAAAGTAATAATTGTCTAATTTGGAACCGGCTCACCAAAGTCACTAAATGAGTGAACTCCAAGTACAGTAACAACTTTTGCTATAAATTGCAGTTTGTATTGCTGACTGCATTCCATGTGTTACAAGCGATGACATCACGACATTTCAAAATAATTATTTTATCTATATGAATTATTCTGTGAAAAACATTTGCTTATTGTTAGAAGAATAGGCCAGAAATAGGAAATATGACACCATTTGACATATAATG
>JBBDHI010000020.1:6765254-6779124 GCA_037177115.1 Craterocephalus stercusmuscarum
GTGACCAGTTACTATAAATGTATTAACATTTACATCAGAAAAGAAGTGTCTTTTCAGTCGCTGAAGAATGTCAAATTCCTAGAAAGTTTGTCTAATGGTTTGTCTAAAAGAAAAGAAAAGTGATTGCACTGAAGCACAGCCAAATAAAATTAGTTTTTTGGTATGCAGAATGCAACTGATAAGGAATTGGCACAGAATTTCCCATGGTTCCTAAGACCAAATTCACCCTCCTGCCGCTGCAAAAAATGTCTACAGGAAACTCTGCCCTTTGTCTTCCAAACTAATCCTGATCCTGAGAGCTAAAGTAAACACTGGAGACTTCACCAACAGCTGCCTGTTTGTTGCAGATAGGTTTTAGTTTAAGAATGCTGGAATTTTTAACCCTGAGAGTTATGTCTTGTGCATGAATGACACACCACTCCACTTAGACATAACTTGCTATTCACTCGTCCTCTATTAGTCATTTTTGTTTTCCCCTTTTTTTATTTGTTTAATCTTTTGTTCATTTGTTTCTGTCTAGCTACCTATTCGTACTGTTTTGGTCATGACTTTATCTAAGTATATACAGTCTAATCAGATGTCTCACTGCTGACACTGACTCTCAGTCAAGCCTTTCAGATTGATTTGATTACCAGATTAATCTCTGTATATGACTTGGTAATGCTGAAAGTACTAACAATTCCCTTAAAGGTTTGCGGCCTGTTTTATCTCAGTGTAGTCTTCCATCTGCTTATGCTATTTGTTTGCCTACTTTATTTACCTTTGTTTATGCTGTGCAGCTTTTTACTCAAACACTCCCAGACTGTATACATAAAAGTCTACTTGTGCATTGTACTACCTGCCACGGCCATTTATCGCACCACCTGGTTAATGGTAAATTGTTCCAGAAGGAAGATATGTTTGCACATAAACACGGACCCAGGGCCCCTGTGTTTACAGTAGTCATGGCAGCACTGGGTTATTCAACAAATAGACCTAACATCTTCCTCCCTAATCGAGGAGCATGTTTGTATTAGTGGGTAGGGCAGTAACAGTGAAGTCTTCAGCTCTTAGAAACTGTGGTTTTTACATTAGAGATTATTGAATGTTGTTAAATCCTTCTAGGAGTATGATCGTCTTATCACCTCGTGAAGTAATAGCCTTGTCGAAAGCAGCTGAGCAGCTGCAGTCTACATGTCTGTTCCCTGAAATCTTTTACAGTGCACCACTTCATCCAGCTGCTTTTGTTTACAGTCATCTCTTCATTGCAGGTCAGTGAAGTCCAGATGCATGAGTCTCGGTCAGAACCAGCAGGCCACACCATTCAAGCAAGTCAGACAGAGAACAGAAATCATACTGAGAATGAGAGTCGACTGAAGAGTGGCCAGACTCCTCCTCCAGAGGTGCCCAGGGTCAGTCTTTTTCAGCTGTGTTTGTTCAACACATCAGGGTTAAATTCTTAAAACACAAGAGTCATTTTCGAATATCTCTCCATAGACCAAACTGTTAAGGAGTAATTCAGTTTTAGTTTAGCAGCGAAGCATCTTTAGTTGTACATAAGATTATTTTTCTGTATATTGCAGTCTTGTAATTCTGTTAACACTGTATAGTTGTCATATAAACTCATTTGTGTAGCTGTTTGTGTAGCTGATGCAGCTGCTTTTCTTTCACGAAAGGCTTTGCTTCATTTAAATTTCTGCACAGCTAGTATAGTATTACCAGTACTACCTACTTTCTTTTTTAGTATTCATGCACATCACAGGTAGGTGATGATATGGGACGGTGCATAGAGCTTACTCCTATAGGAGAATTTGAACTTCATGGGTTTTATCTCTAACATGTGAAGGTGTTCCTGTTCCTTTCCTTCTTCATGTCTCTGTTTCTCATCACCACAATCCTTCATATTTATGCTGAAGGGGGAGCACAGGGATTGGGGGATGTGGTGCTGAGGTTTAGCAGGGGAGGGGGGAGCACAACTCCTGCTGCGTGGAGAGATCAGTCAGTTTTATATTGTTAGTTTTGTTTACGCTTCACATCATGTGGGTTTGGGAAGCAGTGGTAGATTTTTATTGCTGCTGAGCGGGATTTATCGTTTTCAGTGCCCAGAGAAACCTTTCAATGGAGACTCTCAGGTTCGTTTGACACTTTCTTTATTTGTTCTGTGCTATCACAGCACTGGTCTGTTTTTAATTGCCGGCTCTTCTTTGAATGATTATTATTTTAAGCAGTCTGCTTATCTGAACCGTGGATCTTGTGTTTGAAAGTCACATTGTGTAATTTGATATTTTTAGATTTCATTTCACTAAATCATCTAGATTTATCACCAAGTAGTTCATGTGTTTTTGTTCAAGGCACTCTTTATGAAGTCACTGTTACAGCATATTAGTGAGTATTATTTCTGGTAAAGGGAGGCATGTTGTTTGTTCTTCCCTGCAAGTTTTCAGCTTTTCTATGTGCTGTCAGTCATTCCTCACAAAAGTTCACAAGACCAGTCTTGCGGGAACAGATCTGTGTTTACACTCAGTTGCTCACTGGTATGACTTTCAACAATAACAACAACAGAAGATGTTTGGACTTGCTGGCTGCCATAGCAACAGGGATTAGGCTGAGGCTGTTGTTGTGTTGATGGTGTCCACAGAAAAATAGAGGGGGCCAACTGGCTCTCTCTATGGGATAGACCTGTTTTCATTGCTTTTGTCGGCATTCAGCTGCACAGAGTTTCATAAGAAAGGACAAACTCGGAGGTAGTCGACTGTTATTGTTAGCCCAAAGCCTGTGTGAAATTCTGTGTCAGTTTGTTTACCCGATTCAAAACAGACTCTGCCTTGGAGAGAAATGTTTGTTTGTGGTTCAGACCTTAATTAAAATACGAATCTCAAGTTCTGTTTTCGTAAACAGGCTCTGTGTGCTTTTTATTCATTATTTATATCTCTGTGCCATTTTGATTTCTCTGTTTATGTTTACCGTAAACATCCCTTGAGCTGCGAGGCTGACAGTGAGGGGGGGAGGGTGTGGTAATTGCTGCGTGTCTAGCAGAAGATGATGTTGTTGTTGTTTTCGTGGTGCTGGTTGTTGTTGTTTTGATGGAGTTATAATTCCCTTAAGCCATCCAGGGCTGTTGTTGTTTTTCAGTGTCTGCTGCTTTTTTTCTCTTTTTTGGGCTGAAATGGCTGTAGTGTCAGTTCTGTTTGCCAGACTGACAAATAAAGCAACAAATAATGATTAGTGCTGTGAGTAGCCATGAATTATTTCATAATATGAGATACCTGTGCCGGAGAACAACTGCAACAACTAGCTGACTGAATTAGTTGATTGAAAATATGGAATCCAATGGAGAAATTTTCACAGATATATTTTTCCAATTTTGAGGGAAATGTATAAATTCACTCTACACTGATATAAGATCATGAATGTAGGAGATTTAAGAAGTAATGACGATTGCTTTACCTCAGTTACAACAAAAGCTTTCAACATTGGTGAGTATACCACAATATTAAATGTCAATTTTTCAGCAACTTGTCATGTGTTAGGTCTGTTCTTGGTCTGGTGATGTCAGAATATCAACAGTATGATGTAGAACTCTGGTTCCCAAACTTTTTGAGCCACGACCCCGAAGTTGACATTTTGGTGCCTGTGACTTTCCTTACGCAATGACATTTATCAATTATCATTTATAGGATGGGTTGTAATGCAGGATCCTTTAAGGCTAGAAAACAGTCTGTCTTCATAAATAGGGAAGATTAATGTGGATGTATCCTTTAATGTGTTAAAGAATTGGTGTTTAATTTATATTTACCTCTTCATTAATTGTTTAATATTGACAGCCATGATAAAAATCCCAAATTTATCTGATGAATATAGGTTTTATAAGTTTAAAAATGATCTGACGACCCCCTGAAATGATCTCGCAACCTACAGTTTGGCAACCACTGATTTAGATTAGATTCAATTCATGGTTAAAATACTTCGTGTTTGATTGTTTTTAGTTGTCAATCACTTTGGTAGACACGCAAGCAATACATACTTTAAGGTATAGGTAATAATTTCTTCCTTCATGAAGTAATTTGTGGTTTTTTATATTTTATTTCAATCATTACATTGCTGGATATTAGGTATCAGTCAAAATGCTATAGCTAGGTGCTGACAGGAACAGATTGAGGAGTTGCAAGCGGACGGAGTATCAATTGGCAACAAAACAGAATCAGTAGTTTTTGAGGACTTTTGGTATTCGCTGTTAATTATTCTCTGATAACTGAAGTATGGTAACTGTTCAGCTAGCCCTTCTTCCTCAGATTGCCACTCAGTGACTGAAAGAAAACTAGTTCAGCCTCTGCTTTGGCTTATGTTTTGTGGTTGTCCACAAAAGTACAAAAAAAAGAAGTGTTGAAGTAGCATTATTAAAGATATCCTTCAAGGTTTATTATGTCCCGTTACCTTCTCTGTTGTGAAACAGCAGCCCTGAGTATCATTCCAGTGCATTCACAGTTTTGATCAATACTTCTGGTCATCATTATAACTGCAAGCAGTTCTTCTCTTGAGTTTTTCATTATATGTTTTATGAGAATTCTCCATCTTCTGGATCATGACAAACAGTAAAAAAAGGTTTACTCAAAGTGAACTAAAGTTTTTTGCAGAGTGAAAAGCTACATCCAACACAACTGTTCAACTTCTCATGAGCATGTCACAGCAAGGTCCAGATTCTCATGACCGAGCGGTCGATAACCCAGACCAGCTGTGGATACAAACACAAAGAACTGGGTTGTGGATGACTCACAGCTGTCTTGCATATCAGGAAGGATTTAATCTGGACATCCTGCAAGGCATTAATTCAAAAACCAAGAGTCCTTATCGTTTCAAGAACTAAAATTTTCTGTTTCAAAGGTTGCTGCATATCTTGGTCTCTAAGAAGTGATGATTGTCCTTTCTGCACTTAATTATTCTAAATGATAGCCCCTCCAACTTTTGAAGCATCAGATAAATAGAAATTGTGAACATGTGCACAACACAACCAACACAACAACCCACTTAAGTGTGTTATATTGATTTGGCAGCTGTGGTTCATTTTTACAGTGCTTGCAAGCACTTTTTTGCATCAGTTTGTATATCATGAATTATGGATCAACATCCACATGTCAACAGTTTGCTTGGTTCATTATTTACATAGAGCTATAGTTTTGCCTGCAAACTGCCTGCGCCTCATCTATGTAAAATAGTTTTTGTTTTTTCGGGAAAACAAGCTTTCCTCGATGTGTGTCTTAAGTGTTTGTGTATGTGACTCCTGATTTCTGTGATTAACAGAAGCATATGCATATTTCAGGCGAGTTAAACGTGCGTTGGACCACATATTTCCCTCAGGTAATATTTGTGAATTCATCAAACTGGATGGGAGTCCATTTAAGTGCACATTTAAAAAACAGAGAATAATCATTTATTTGCATTAAAAAAATAAATAGAATAATAGTCATCTATTTGCAAACAAGATTGTTGGTGTATCTCATAATTACTTTTTTTCTAGCTTGTGTGAAATTGCTTACATAGGTCCGAGTACATGTGACACTTGATACATAATTTCCATGGAAGATACACCACATTTAGAAAAAGCGCTCTACAAGTACAGTCCATTTACCATTTGAATTCAATTGCACTACGGCAGTGGTAGAAGTGGATTTCATATTACCATGTAAAATGTGACTTTGTTACTCATAAAAGGTTATAACTGATCTAATAAATACATAAGCTTACCCTACCATTATAAGCAATATGTTCCATTTCACTTTTCATTCAGTTAAGTGAAAATGATCGCATGGTACAAATTTGTCTGTATCTTCAGTCTGTGGTCTGCGGCCTTGTTTTCTTACCAATCTCCATTTAAAAATGTCTTTCAATATATTTAAATTAAACAATATAAAAGCATTGATGGCGACTCTGCGAATTCGGAGCTTTCTGCAAAGCAGTAAAGGCAACATTTTACGTATTTTACGTTTTGACGAATCGCGCAGGAGTTGGAACACCGCCCACCCTCCGTGCTGAGAGGAGCCGCTAGACAGACGCACATAGCGGAGTTCGGTCCGTCTCAGCCAGCAGTTAGCAAACCCCGCAGGAAGGCCACTGCGGGAAGATGGCGACGGAAAAACAAAAACATGAAGGAAGAGTTAAAATTGGACATTACATTCTCGGGGACACACTTGGAGTGGGGACGTTTGGAAAGGTTAAAGGTATGTCTGACTCTCGGCGCCTGTGCATCCTGCAAATTGTAATATGGTGGCAGTAAGCGCTTTTAGCTTAGATGCTAATTTAGCCTGCTAGAAAAGCTAACTTGTCGCCACATCCGTAATGTATCACATTTGTTGTCATGCAATTAGTTCAACTTCTTCGTAGTGAGTATAACGTTTTGTTTGATGTAACTACATACCACAGCACAATTCGGAAGACTTGAGAATATTTTTTGACACATTTGTTTCACTTAGCGTCTGTAGCACTAGCTAGCCAGAAAGCCACAAGTCGCTGTCAAGACGGATACCGGGAAGTAAACCTTCCGGATTGGTGTTAGTGATAGCTCGGTAAATGGTAATGAGGTGTGTGTAATAGTGTGTATATCTCGTTGTCTCCCCGATCTCTAAACATACTAAAAGTTAGTTTATCGCACTGCTGAATTATATTTCTTGGCCACTGTCTTCATGTTTTTCATTTGACAAACTGCAAAAGAAATGTATATGCTGGGAAAGTGTGTGTGTGTGGAGCGACAGAGAGGGGGGTGGGGGGGAGATCCAGACAAATCTACGCTCAGTGTTTTTCAGTATTGTGGGCGGCAGGAGTAACCCACATCACTACTATTTAGCTTGATTTGTATCAACTTGTTTTGCTCTCCATTTTCCTGTTAGATTCCATAAAGATAATTATTTTTACTCACTTTTAAGCTTATCATTAATTTAGTCCAACGTTTGATCTTTCCCATATATATCCCAAAATGCTGAAGCAGTCAGACCCACTCTAAAACAAAGGTTAAAACGGCCACTAGCGCTGCGAGTTAATTCCCAGTGAGTCATCTCTGGATTAAAAAAACAAAACAAAGCATTGCATTGAAGGTGATGCTCTATGATCATGGTTTTGAGTACTGACGATTTCGTGTTTCCCTGCTGACACAACTAGTAAATCAATAACTGTTCTTCAGAAACTTAAGTGTTTAAAGGAACTGTTTTCCCATAATTTACTCAACACATACTTTTTGTGGTCAGATCTGTTCTGATAAGAATCTGTCTACATCCATTTCCTTTTTCAGTTTTGGTTTTGAGATAAATCTTCCATACTGCTTTAATTTAGAGACCACAAGAGTCTACAGCAAGTCCTCATCCATATAAAGAAGTTTTTGTATTTGCCTTAAGTTCTTCAGTAAAGGATATGTTAGGTTTCAATTAACATCAGTTTTGACAATCTTATCGCATGTTTAAGTGTTTCTTTTTTTCTCTTCCTTCTTCAGCTTGTAATAAAAGTAGACAAAATAAGATAATGATTTGACCAACAAACGGCCACAAATTTCCCATACAGTTGTTTTTTAGCCCCAGACATCAGCCTTTCTCCCTCTGGAGTCGGTTTGAAGCCAGGAATGAAGCTAAAAGTACTGTGAACATTGGACTTGAATTTATCAAGTGGACAGTGAAATGACTAAACAAACATAACGGTTGCTCTCTGTCTGCTACTTGTAAATAAGCAACTGCTATGACATCTTTATAAATGTAGTAAATCTTTGGTAAAGTTTTGTCTGCACAATACTGTTCAGTGTTGGGCATTCTGAAATAACCAGTTTAATGGTTTTCAAAGTGCCTTTTAATCCTGAAAAATAGAATACGAAGTTTTGTACATTTTTATATTTTTGCTCTGGTGATTTATTTTTTCATTGCTTACATTATTTTGTGTCATCTGTATTTTTCATGCCCTTTCATGTGTTTATCCTCAGTGGGCCAACATGAGCTTACCAAACACCAAGTGGCGGTGAAGATACTGAACAGGCAGAAGATCCGCAGCTTGGACGTGGTGGGAAAGATTCGCAGAGAGATCCAGAACCTCAAGCTTTTCAGACACCCTCACATAATTAAACTGTAAGTCCTAGATTACACACTGCTCACTGCTCCGTAATCCCCCTACCGTCACATTAATGCCACCCACTAAGCTATTTCCAGACTTTAATAGTGTGTTTCAGAATACATCCATCTAGGATAGATGGTATTTGTCTGACCTTGTCTCCTCTTCCATCAGTCCTCTTCTTGTTTTCTGAGAATTGCCTAGTTTGTTTATCCCCTCTGTTAGCCTTTCATTTTAATGTACAAAAGTACATTAGCGTGGACTTATTCCTCATTTTGTGACCTCAGTCTTAGATTTAATTCTGGCTAAATGTGCACTCACAAGAATTGCCACTTCCAGTTTATTTTTGTTACTGTAATCATATTGTCTGTTCTGTTTTAAATTGTTCGTGAAATTGCTCTTAACATCTGCACCCCTTTAAAGCTGAGAGATAACAGACAGTTTGAGTGGGTTATTACTGAGCATGTGATCTGCCTGTGAAACTAGACTGCCTGGGTTAGGATGCCTTTGTAGCTCTACCATGTAGGTCCCAAAGGGAAAGATGCCAGTCACCATTAAACATACTCAATTTTCAACACCTGATTTTATACATTAGTAGAGCACTTGATTAAAAAAAGCACTGATGTTAATATTTGGTCAGAAAGTTGCTGTTGTACTTCCTCTCTGGTATGTGAATGTCCACAGACTCTATACAACCGTTATAAGGCATTTAGATGGACTAGAGGGTGTGGTTAGCAACTCTAGTACCCATTCGATGTCATGCAGCTGCACAGGAATGTAAACTTTGTGTGTGTCAGTGAGGGAGAGAGAGAGATCCCATTTTTAACAAACCATTGGGGCAAAGTGCAAAACATTGCCTCTTAGTTTAATAACAAATGGAGCCATGAAACACAATACAAGTTCTTATACTGTTTTGGAATAATTTCTTTTAAAAAGTAAATCTTAATCTCTGGTTGTTTTTATGTCGCATTTGATGATCACAATCACTCCCAGAGATTCTTCACCATGGTGGTTTGTAATCTTTTGTGCATTGGTCAGTCTTATTATGTGCACTGTGCAGTGTCAGATAACTCTGCATCGTCATTTTTTGTACAGCCTTTATGCTCACCGCCTTTGCTCTATGCATCAGTGTCCATACAGTACAAAACATTTGAGCTCAATAAACAGCGACCAAATATAGTCTTTAGCCATTATTCCTGGAATTGAGTGTACCTGTCTCCTGGGGTCATATGCCACATATTAATCTGTTTCCTTTGTCCAGTATCATAAGTAGTTGAATATTTATATATTATTTTATAAATATGAGTGACAGGAGAGAGCATTTAGTATGCAACAATAGAAGAGCTGTTTGTGAATGTGACGTATAGTATCAAAGTGCTTTTAGTGTCAACATATGACGAGAAAAGAGCTACACAAGTACAGTCCATTTACCATTCATACCTTTCCCAACCCCCATGCTGCGGTTACTTGAAGTTTTGTTTTTATTTACACAAATTTTTTCTTGTGTGACTAATGTCAGCATCAAATGTGAACCTGAATTACTGGAACTGCTTATTTAAAGTGGACATATGCTTTGAAATCCTTCCTTTTCACATGTAAATCATTCATTTATGGTTAATATAAAGTAAAACTGTAATCCGTATAGCTCCACACACCCCTTCTTAACTCCGCTTCCTTCGGCCATTTTGCAGCCTCTTAGCCGCTAACGATCGTCAGAGAACCTTTTTTCAAAAATAATATGACCATATTTAGCGGACTCGAAGCAAATACTCTGACGTAATAGACAAGAAAACGTAGGTGAGTATGGAGAAAACTGAAAAATATGAACCTAAAAGAATAATAAGATATATACGCGGCACTGGAAGTGAATAAATTACATTTTTCTGCACTCCTGAAGTTAGAAAAAGACAAAAACAGGTATTTAAGGGCTTTAAGAAAGTGGATTTTGCATGATATGTCCCCTTTGAATTTCATTAATAAAAGTTGCCTTTTTCTTTTCCTCTTTTTTCTACAAGTAACATTTCTTTTGGAAATCTGCATATTTTTTTGCACAGGGTCAGTTTAGTCATTGTTAATGTCTGACAAAATCGGCATGCATGATTTGGGCATTTTTAAGTACAGAGCATTCATCCAGGAAATACTCTACTAGCATCAGACTGCATGTGCAAACAGCTTATTTTAAGTGCTGCTGTTAACTTTTATATGCCACTGACTGATCAAAGAAGAAGCAGAGAGAAGAACATGTAGGCCTGGATTTCACTGAGCATACATGAAATTGACTACATTTTGGACTCCATGTTAGGTAAATCTAGTCATAACATACTTCCACTCTGAACAGTATTTTAGAGCTGTGGAGAGAAAGGACATACTGAGGTTGATAAATTACTTAAAATGTGGGATTTCTTAAGGCATTTTTTCTTTTTCATTGTTTTATAAATTAGTCACTGACACTATTGACTACTCTGGATCCTGCACTCATTTCGGTGACTCATATGGAACAAAAAAAAAGTTTTCCGCCTGAGTTATGTTTTTCTATTCCACAGTAAAATCTCCATTTATCTGAGTTGCTGTAACTGTTACATTTAAAGACAGTTTTTGACATGTGTCAACTTTGTTTTCATTGCTGTAGGTATCAGGTTATTAGCACCCCCACAGATATCTTCATGGTAATGGAATATGTCTCAGGTGGTGAGCTCTTCGACTACATCTGCAAAAATGGAAAAGTAAGGCACTATGATACTAAAATGGTCTTAAAGTCTCATGTTTGTAAATATCCAACATTTTTAACAACACTTCTTACAGATGACACATTTCATCTTAAAGAAAATGAGCAGAACGCACAAAATGGTTTTCTGTGTTTGGTGTGATTAACAAACTTTGTAATCTTTTACTGCATGAAACGCAAGCCAACAGCAAAAACATGATGTGTTAACTTAGTCACAGTGAAGATCACACCTAATTGGTCATTTCTGCTTTGACAGTTGGATGAAAAGGAGAGTCGTCGACTGTTCCAGCAGATTATTTCAGCGGTAGACTATTGCCACAGGCATATGGTGGTACACCGAGACCTCAAGCCTGAAAATGTGCTGCTCGATGCACACATGAACGCCAAGATTGCAGATTTCGGTAGGTTCCTCCCACCTTTGGAGTCTAGATAAGTGGCATTTTGTTCATGTGAATATGTGACATTTCTGGTTGCATTAGCAGCACAGTGGTATTCTACAACTCTGTTTGAATGAGCAAATTGCTGTTTTGAGCCTTATCTTGTGGAATGAGGACACACATATTTGTTCTACACACATTGTGATGCTCATACTGATGTCAAAAGCCACCAACAATATTTAGCTAGTAAATGAATAAATGTTAGAAAAGTCAAGGAATACTAAAACTGCCTGACATGGGAAACCAATGTAAATAATCCATACTCTTAAATCTAAGGTTTTCTGATATTTGGAAATGCATCACTTAATCAGTCTTTGGGTCAGAGGAATATATATTATTAAAATGCATGTAAAACTTGTTTTAAAGTTTTGCTTTCTCTTAGGGCGGTCCACCCTGGAAAGCTTATTCTAACTGATTTTATATGTTGTAATATGTTGCTGCAGTGACGCATTAACCTGGCTGCAAGGCATTTGCTTCCCTACTTGGGAGGCTGAGCTTGAGCTGTGTTGACATGAAACTCGCAGAAACAAACCTTGTTAGTGTGCGATTAATTAAGCTAAAACTCATACTGTCATCACCTGCAGCACGTCATATTTAAACATCCGTCACACTGACACTAACAAAAAGATGTGAACAACATTTGTTATCAAAATGTCCAATAGGTTTTCAATAATATTTAAAAAGCTTAGCTCAGTATAATGAATGTTTACCTATTTTGTGCAGGAAGTGTATTTTGTGTTTAGTATTTTACAGGCTGTTAAACAGTTTGAAATGTCATGCAGGTTTGTCAAACATGATGTCAGATGGAGAGTTCCTGAGAACAAGTTGCGGTTCTCCAAACTATGCTGCTCCTGAGGTCATTTCAGGAAGGTGATTTTTTATTTTATTTTTTATCTATATTCAGCAATTTGATATTGATGTAGAACAAAGCAAGTCTTCCATTATAAATGTCTTGCATGTTGGGGAGAATCTTAAATAAATGCAAATGTTGCTTCATGGTTTGTTTGTTTTTTTTTCCTCAGATTATATGCTGGTCCAGAGGTGGATATATGGAGTAGTGGCGTCATTCTCTATGCCTTATTGTGTGGGACACTCCCCTTTGATGATGATCACGTGCCAACACTCTTTAAAAAGATCTGCGATGGGATCTTTTTCACCCCGCAGTATCTGAACCCTTCAGTAATAAGCCTCCTCAAACACATGCTGCAAGTGGACCCAATGAAAAGAGCCACCATCAAAGAGATCCGGTAAGGCCCGTGAGATTACTTACAAAGCCAAAAATTCAATGACTTTGAGTCAGAGCTTCTTTTTCATAAGCGAATAATGTAATTGAAGAGAAGGCTTATCTATTCATGGGTTCTGGTTTCTTAAACTATCGTTTCCTCCCCACAGAGAGGATGAGTGGTTCAAACAAGACCTACCCAAGTACTTGTTTCCAGAAGACCCCTCCTACAGCAACAACATGATAGATGATGAGGCCCTGAAGGAGGTATGTGAGAAGTTTGAGTGCACAGAAGAGGAGGTTTTGACCTGCATATATAGCCGCAACCATCAAGACCCATTAGCCGTCGCCTACCATCTCATCATTGACAATCGTCGCATCATGAGCGAAGCCAAGGACTTCTACCTGGCGTCCAGCCCTCCCGATTCTTTTCTAGATGACCAGCACCTGACTTCATCTGGTGGAGCTGTGGCCAGTATTATCAAGCCACACCCTGAGCGCGTGCCCTTTCTCGTGGCGGAGACTCCTCCTCGGCCTCGCCACACATTGGATGAACTAAATCCCCAGAAGTCCAAGCACCAGGGTGTGAGAAGAGCCAAGTGGCACCTTGGTATCCGCAGTCAGAGCAGGCCTAATGATATCATGTCAGAAGTGTGCCGTGCCATGAAGCAGCTTGATTATGAGTGGAAAGTAAGGAAGAAAATTCATGAGAGGCTTTTATGAGAATGCAAGTATTTTAAGGGGACATTTTATATAGTCTTTCTTTCTTTCTTTATAACCCCTCCAGGTTGTGAATCCATATTATCTACGTGTAAGAAGGAAGAATCCTATCACTGGGATGCAAACCAAGATGAGCCTTCAACTCTACCAGGTGGACAGCAGAACCTACCTCCTTGACTTCCGTAGCATAGACGGTAAGGTTTCCAACACTCTGCAGAAGCAGACATTTAAACAGTCTGCATACATATATCATTTTATGCTGTCAGTTGGTCAAAATGTTTAAATTACATATGAACAACTGTATTTTTAAAATCTTTTTATTATTTGTTTACAAATTTTAAACTGCTAATTTATGTTAGCCATCTGAATCCATTTTATAGTGTAGTGCTTTAAAAATGAGTTTGGTTTTGGCTGCAGGGAGAAAGCAGAGTGATGTTTGTGATGGCCACTTTTTATGGCTCAAGGATTTCCATTAGCTGGTGAAACTTGAATTATGAATAAGTCTGTGGGTCCTAGACCACAAAACCTGATTTCATTCTCTTCAGTTATTCTCTTCCATTTGTTTTCTGATATTACATCATACATATCATGTTATAGTTTTCAGTATCATGGTATAGACTTATTAAGTCAGTAGGGCTGGGCGATATGAACCAATTTTTATGAGTCGATAACTTTTTCCTTAATCACAATATATGATATACGTCTCTA
>JBBDHI010000020.1:6793102-6812708 GCA_037177115.1 Craterocephalus stercusmuscarum
AGCGCGGAGGAAAGCGGGAGCTCGGACAACGTGCACACAGCGATTCTGCAGGCTGCAAAGTATGAAGTAAAGGTGATTGAGTTTTGTGATCGGCAACAAAAGACGCTGATCGGCGATCACCGATTACGTACTTTTTTACGGAAATCGGCCGATCATGATCGGTGGCCGATCGATCGGAACACCACTAAAATACACAACCTAAGTCGACCTTTTAAGAAAAAAAATCTAACCTTACAGTAACAAACAAAATGAGTAGTAAAAGAGACTTAGAAACAAAAGATAAATATAAATAATGTGCCCATTCTTAATAGTTAACTTCATCACAGAAAAATGTTGCATGACATTTTTCTTCTCTAAATTTAGATAGTTATTGGGTGCATGGGGGGAGTGTACATGTAAAGTGTACAAATAAGGAAGAAGAGATCTGAATTATTACTAGTCTTTTATACATAAGCTGTCTTGGACTGTTCATCTCTCCTCCTTATAACTGATCTTTTGTTTTGACTTCCAGTGTCTCAAATCTACGCTGTTTCCAGTTGCGAGGGCTTATTTCTTTTAAAAGGTTGTTCTGTATCTATGTATAGCATACAATCATATGAACTTCAACACTTTTTTGCATGTCATTTTTGTATGCAGGTGTTGACTATTCTGCATGAAGTGTTTCCTGCTGTGAAGGCAGCAGAGATGGCGGTGAAGTTCCGGCCTTTGTGGTGGGAGGGCTGGCGGACTTTGGGACGGGCCCAGCTTAACTTGGGAGAAGTGGAGCTGGTGAGTCTGATCAATACCTTTGCAAACAAAAGCAGATCGAGCCTGCTTGAAAGGGCTGGGGAAACTGGAGGCAGTGGTAAGTTTTCTATAGAAAACCGTTGGGAAGTTTTAAAGATACTTGGATGAATAATTTATCCCTGTTCCAAGAGAAATTCAACCAAAGAATTCAGCATACAGGTGGAGCTGGTCAGTAAATTCCGTTTAAAGGATCTGCTTGATCCACAAATTGACTATTTCCAGTCTAGAGATGTTTCCTTGTGATTGCAAAAGCATTCAAGGCTGCGAGTGCTTCCAATAATGGGTATTTGTTTCAGTCACAGCAGAAGATTGTTTATTGAAGGGAATTAAACATAAGTATTGCATGAGGTCACTAACCCTCACGCTGTCCCAGCGGATATCACTACCAACACCTACAGCTGATGGATGATGTTGCTATTTGGAATGATCACATACTGCTGGTATGTTTATATTTGGCAATACGTTGCCTTTTAAAAAAAATAAAAAATGTTTTTGCCTGTAAATAAGTTGTTTCGGCTTTTGAAAAGCCGTTAAAATGCTTTACATAACTATGTTTGCCACTGCTTTTGAGGTCCCTGCCTCTAAGCTGAAGCTCTTCTTAAAAAGCACACCCAGGTGCCTGCGGCCCGGCTGATTGCTTCATTTGCCCCGTAACACGCTAGGACCTGTGGGTGCCCGAAACCTGCAGATCCCAGTCACATTGTTTGCCCCCTGAGAAGCCAAACAACTTCTGGCTAACGTCGCTCATTCATGCCCTGAAGCTGGAGACCCATCCAACATTGCCAAATGCAACAATGGGACGTGATGAAAGATACCCGAGCTTTAAACTTGAAATATTGACACACCTTCTTAGACAAGCCAGTTGTTGGAAATGAAAGAAACTAAAATCTATTTTTAGCAGGACTTGTTCATTCAGGTTGTAAAGCTCTACTTTTTTCAAGATTAAACTTGATGTGGTGTTTGGGCTCAGGCAGTTTAATTAGTCAGGAATCTGTGAGTTAACCTATCATAGACATTGCGGGTTATTTATATAACAGGTGGAGGGATGTTTAACTTCAGCTTGTTTGCAATATCAGCATTTTAGTCTATGCTCAGATTTGCTTTGTAAAGTTTTTATTTTCACTGAAGGATATCAGATTAGTCATGCTCACCAGTTTGAGATAGAACAGCAAAGTTCACCAAACAGGACTTTTCTGGTTTCTAACACAGACGTAAGCTATTATTTCCTCTTTTGTTCGTATTAGAAACTAGTGGTTTGCAGAACATTTAGGTTACACCCTCTTATTTTTAGCTGTGGCCTGTAAGCTGTCTGTTATCTGTCCTCACGTAGCCACAGATTGTTTATCTGTTGCTATGTGTGACTGCGTTTGGTACGAGCTGCGTTTATGAGCTTAGACGATGTTAGACATCTCCTAAATGATATACAGTACAGCTGCATGGTAGATTCATTAAAATCAATATGCAACATAAAGCTGATCAGGGTCCCCTTGTCAGGCCTAACGGAGCTTTGCGGAGCCCCAGTTGACAACGCAGGGGGTTGTTTTTCAGCCTGATCTGTGCTCTGCAATAAAATCAAGCTTCACCTTATTTTCCGGCCCCTCAACTTTTGAAGTTGTGCGACTGGTTTCAGACATTTGACAGAAGTGGTTTGTAAGATCACGAGTCAGCTCTAATAGCTTGTACAACTGAATTTATTTCACCTTTCCACGGGCCTTTAAAAGAGTCTCATGTCAATTCTGACGGCCGGCCGCATGAAAACCTAAAGGTCATTTGTTTTTCTGTCCAGGCGATTAGAATTTCAAAACGGATATGCAGTAAGTTAAGATGTATTTTCTTCTAAGTGAAATATACAGTAGAGTTTCCTGGTGTGTTTTTGTGTAAACTCATGTCAGTCAATCAACTGTCCCTGCAGGCTGTTAGGTCCTTTCAGATCGCTGTCCATCTGTGTCCATCGGAGCGCACCTTGTGGCAGGAGGACCTGAACTGGGCATGGACGTTACACAAGCAGCATCTAGCAACCAAAGAAAGGATGAGACAAGAGGAGGAGACCAAAGCACAGATCCTAAACGCTCCTGAGCTCCAGCAGGACTATGATTTTGAGTCGGATGAGGTGCTCGCAGCCTGCGAGGCCGTCGCCAAGCGGCAGACGCACTACGAGGAGCTGAAGAGGACAAAAGTGGTCATAGATGCGGAGGGGAGCGTAACAAATGTTGTGACAGGGGAAAATGAATCAGAGGACACAGCAGCACTCTCAGAAGAGCAATTTGTCAAAGCAAGAGGACTTTTTTCGGAATGAATTTATTATGTATAAAAGCGCTGAGCTTTAGCAGAATTCCTTCATATCAGAAAAAAGGCAGGAACTGACTCATTGTCCCGAAAGTCATGTATGTTTTCCATCTTTTAACATTAGTTGTACATATGCATGTTAAGTTCTGCTCACTCCTCCAGAAAGCAGCCAGTGAATCAGTAAAAGTCTGTTTATTCAAAAAGAGCTTACGACTGCTATTTCATGGCAGTCCATCTGGATCCTCGTGTGAAGTTACACAACAGTTTCCTTGGAATAAAAGTTTCAGATAATATCCTTGTGGTTGTACTTAAAGACACTTTTAAATCAGCTTGATTTGTTCTCATTTAGGTTCGTCAGCTGCTGGCTGCCATGTGTATGTAGTTGGCTTCAAAATGAAGAAAATCAACACATGAACAGGTCGTTGCTCATGATGAGCTGTTAGTTGTTGTGTTAATGTTGTGTGTGAAATAGATTGTTGTTTAAAAAGAGCCATCACACTCACCAGTGTGTTAATGAGTGAATAAACAGAAATGGTGGTTTGATGATGAAGTCTCCTGCAGTTTTCTCTGCTCAGCAATGGTACGAGAGTTGTAGTGACTTTTACAAACCATGTCTCCAAAAATGGGAAACAATCATTTCATGCATTTTGCATATGAATGGTGTATTTAGCAGAAAAGGGTTTAAAGACGACACCAAAAGCTGAGAGTGAGGAAAAATATTGTTTCTGAAAAACAGTTCTATAAAAGAAAATTGAATTTTGCAGCCCAGCTTCGGTGTAGATTGGTTTTACTGATTGCGCTGCCAAAAAATACAACAGCACATAAATGAAGGAATGCAAGAGTCAAGCTCAGCAAACACAAGATGTATGGAGTTCAGGTGAGGTCAACCTGTCATGACTAATGATATGCCATCTTTATCTTTGTGGGGGCATGGGGTCATTTTTTACCTGGATGAAAAAGTCACGGCCTATAGAACAAGTAAAATGTTTATGTTGGGACAAGACAACAGATTTTTGCTGGAAAATGTAAAGCCCCAGTGGGTGATAATTATTCCCGTCTAGTGGTGCCCTAATTGAATGCAAACAACCAACTGGTGTTCGCTTTTTAAATGCCTTATTAGCGATACCGAAGCCGCGGAGAGTCATAAAAATGTAAAAAGGTCAACATCTTGCACTAGCTGGAGTGTCTCAGGGTACAGAACGATATAATAGTTAACTTATTGATGCTGATTATAAGCATGCCCTCCATGTATTTAATGCCAAGCTACTGCTAATAGCTAATGTCATTGTATGAAACCTTTTTTTTTAATTTTTTTTTTACCTGTAGACCCAGAGACCTTGTGATGAAGTGAGAGGGAGAGCAAGAAGCAGTCAGAATTCGTTTTCAGCTACTGTATTCAAAGATGGCAATGCAACATGGCAGCCATTAGTTGTGTACTCATTTTAAGCGACAAGAACACTTTTATTTGGAAACGATTGTGATTACACTGAGATAATACGTATTATGGAAGTGGTACTTGATTTTTGCAAATATAGCCAAACTAAAAGCCAAATTAGTTTCAAATTGTACCTTTAAAAATAAAAAAAAATGGTCTTCTCTGTTTGGAGACTTTAGAATTGCCCTTTCATACGTGGAACCAAATATCTTATACTCTACAAAGGTTATGTGTTCCAGTCATCCTCAATGCAGAGGGTGTGTGTCTCTAGTTAGTCTCTTCTTCCTGTTTTCTGGGATTTAACAGTCTGCCACAAAAGCTGCTACTCAGCACAAGTTGATGTAGTTACATGTGAATAATTCAGTTGAGTAATGACCTAAAAAATGTTTTCAGTCCAAAGAGGGACTTATTTATTTCGAGCTGAGCGGGCCAAAGTTTTTCCATGGAAGTGGTACTAATTGCTGATATCTGGCGTTTTCTGTGATTACTTACCTTTTTTTTTTCTTATCTTTCTTGCAAAATTTACTGCTCTTTATTTCACTCTCCATACAGTCAAAATTATTGATTATCTATGAAAAAGCTTTTACAGATTGGCAACACAAGAGAGACATTCTCCTGACGACCATTAGGAAAGGTTGTTTTAAGGTGTCACAGGTTTTCAGAATGATTTCTTTATGTAGTATTAAAATCAGCCGGGTCTTAACTATAGCAAACTTCACTTTATGCATAAAATCAGAAGACCAGATAAAGAAAAAGTCATGCAGTTTATGCAGTTGCTGCTTGGCTGTGCAAGCATGGGCTTTCCTCTGTGTTTTTGAGTCCCTTCACTGTGATATCTTAATGGTGATAACAGCGTCTGGAGATAAGAGCATTTGCCTGCACGGTTGTCTTTTTCTTTCCATTTGCTCAACGACTGAAAAGTGATTAATCATCGACCTCTCACAAAGATGTCAGACTCTAGCCTCCCGTGACGCTGCGCTGGATGAAAGCAGCCCCTTACATAAGAAAAATGGATGGATACATTAAAAGTTTGTCCACAAATTAACCAATTTTGTTTAGTTTATTTCATCCAGTGTGAAAAAAAATGCAAATGAACATCCACTCACGTGGTAATTTTTAATAGATTTGAATGATGTCTGAGCTGCCGAGACGAGATCAACTTTGACCTTTCAACATGCCAGAGAGCAAGAGACATATGAATGCATTACCTTCTGTTAGAAGTTCTCTGGTTAGTTGTAGCATGCTAAATTTCAAAACATTGCCACTTTACAAATGATCATCTTTCCTATACCACATGAAGGCAGCATTACAAAGAAAGAGCAAAAACTTCTTCAGTTAAATAAAACAGACTTTTGCAGGCTTTTGCTTGCTTGTGACCTCCTGACCAGCTATTGTCTTAAGAACTTAGACAAGAATGATGCATAATCAGGGAGTGATTTTATCTGCATTCTTTGCAGTCTACGTGTTGCATAGTCATCAAGGCAAATGTTCGAAAACCAGTGTTTGATTCTAAAACAATCAGACCTGGTAAAAACTAAGTGAGCAAAGGTGTGAAACCGGTGCAAACACGGGTTCGGAGCACAAAGACAGACGGCACAAAGGAAAAATGTTTATTCTAAAAGCAGACGTAAAGTTGAGCTAGTTTAAACCAACTTTAAAATCATATCAAGGTCCAAATTAATAATAGATAATAACATTAAAGATAATAGCAACATGGTTCATGTTTGTGTTTTTCCTAATTGTAGCAAGTAGCAGACTGTTCTACAGTACGGGGTGAATTCTCCCTTTTGCCATGGCACATGGTAGTGACGTCATTGCTTTCGCAGAGGCTTAAAAGAACCCTGGAATGACGATAACACAGGAAGAACAAGCTGCTTCCAGGTCACAGAGGGATCAGACTAGCATTTGCTAACAACACATTGGTAAATGGAGTTTTATGGCAGATAATGCCTTATTTAGAGGCCGAGCGGCGCTTGCCCTGATATGGATATATGCAGATCTCGTGTGGATCTAAATATCTGCCTAAGGAGTTCAAGTTGCGCCACAACTGGGTGAGTAAATGATCCTAAAGCATGCTACAACATAGGTCCAGGTTGAAAGATACCGAACTTCTCCTTGAAAAGAAGGACATAAAGAAAATGAGCAAACTGTATTGCACTAAGTGGTGAACAGAACCAGAAAAGCACCAACGTAATTGGTTTCTTGTGCATTTGTTGTACTAATAAGTTTTGTAGCAATAACTGAGTTAGTTAAGTGAGCAAAATATGAACTGATATCCAAAGGCCAAAATTTTTTTAATATTTTTACCCCTGCATCTCTGTTTTTTTTTTGTACCATGAAAAGGTTCAAGAGATCTGAGCTCTGAGATGACTCGTACAAAAGCTATGTATGATGAAACTCAACGTCTTAAATGGTAACTGGCTTAAAATGTGTACAGCTTGTCATATTTGGAACATGTCACAAAATAAATTCCTCCTAAAACCTCATCCCAGCAATCAGCAGTTATTAGCTCCTCTGAACAGCCTCCAGGAAATAACTGATGCACAAAGCAGAGGAAGGTTATAAAGCAAAGCATTTTAAAACAGCTATTTCCTCACCTTGTATTGTCACAGAAACAACGGTTACCGGGCTTAGTGGAGAATATGTAAGTGTGATTGAACAACAGATGAAAAGACCGTGAAACTCACTTGGTTGACTCCTGGAAACTTATTCAACTCTTTCTTTTAACTGTGAGGTTCAACAGAATCCGACTGAATTCAAACATTTAGCATGATTGAAAAATGATTCATAGCGATCATACCTGTAGTTTCCACACCTCCGTCCAAGTTGAGGGCTGCATTTTTATCCTGAAGGTTGAAGATAAAAAACACTACGTATAGTGAGATGACAAATGGGATGTTGAGGCCTTCCGTCTCTGATAATTCAGACCTTTTCATTTCCTAAATGTCACTCCACAGCAATGCAAAAAGACTCACCGGCTGAGTGTCGTCTTCTGATAGCCGGTTGTTTTCACAGGCTCCTTATTTCAAGGATTTCAATCTCTAAAGCAGCCCATCACACATAATAGTGTATTACTTAGTTGATGAAGTGGGGAAAGGGTGCAGGTTTCCAAGAAGAATCGTTTTCCCTCTGCAAAAATATCCCGTTTCAACTGTTTGTCAATCACAATTTCCCGTCTCCAGGGAGACACTACAGCTTTTACAGATTTCTTGGTCTGAGGTCAGAGCTCTGTTTAATGGCTTATCATCCCCAGGGAGACAATTCAGTGGTCTCGGAAGACTCTGGACTGCAGCCACGTTGGGCCTGGAAACCTTCAGGGGTGAAGAAACCATCTGTCTGCAGGTAAGCGGGGTCATGCCACCTGAAGCTGTTGTTGTTTTAGTCATCATTGCTGTGGCAGAGGAGGTGAGAAGGATAACATGCTGTAAATGATAGAAATGCCAGTGACATGCTGTCAAAAGAAAATGTTACTGTAAAGCATTCATGAAAGGACAGGCTTGAATTTCTGAGGATCTGCTTGAGCCATCAGGGGCAAAATTTCTTCTTTTCCCCCATTTAAAGACAAATTCACTGAACATTCAGCTCCGGTTTTATAACAAGCTTCATATTCTAGGAACTCCAGGATTCAATTATTTGACACAGTAGTTAAAGCTGTAACTCCCATTGACCTGATGTGATCAGGATTGATTGATCACTAGTTCATCCTCAGCAAAGACTCAATAAGGTGTAAAGTGATATATTAACATATCTTTCTGGTAATAATAAAGAAAAAAATATGCTTGATATATATGAATATTTTGAATCTTTTATTTGTAGTTTATGAGTTTTTTACATTTATTCGTTCACAAGAGAGTGGCTGACTATTAAGATTTTGTAAATGTAAATGATGAGATGGGGCACTTCATGTTTTATTGGTCATCTT
Source organism: Craterocephalus stercusmuscarum (assembly GCA_037177115.1). Classification (NCBI taxonomy): domain Eukaryota; kingdom Metazoa; phylum Chordata; class Actinopteri; order Atheriniformes; family Atherinidae; genus Craterocephalus; species Craterocephalus stercusmuscarum. Next base: position 6,801,532 of record JBBDHI010000020.1, read on the forward strand.
CTCTCTTACTATCCTCATACAGTCTGATTAGATAGGAGGCATTCCACATTACATTGAACCAAACTTAGATGAATCTAGACATGAACAAGTCCATCGCTGTAAATGTCTGTCAATTACATCAACAAGCCTCCTTATACCAAAAAAACACAATATAGCTGCCTCTTTTCATGAAATACAGGGAATGATATAACTCTAGGTTTCATGTTGGAGCTGCTCGCTCAGCAATATGTGGCCAAACTCTTTACAAATGTCCACACATATAAAATACAGTAACACTACAAGCGTATTCATGCTGGGGTGATTTAAAATGCCACCGAACTACGAAAACCTTCTCACAGAGAAGACATAGTCATACATTTTCAGACTTGATAAGTTAACACCATGTTCACATTTTAACATTCTTTACAGTCACCGTGCAGGTTGCAGGATGCAGCAAAGTGAGCATCATTTGAAGCCCGGCAGTGGTTTCATTAAAAAAAAGTGCAGCAGAGGAGCTCCTCTGTCATATTTTCTTTATTTCTTTGTGGGAAATACTAACTGTTGTGATTTTACTGAACTCTGTGGTGAAGTTATAAGTTGGTCACAGATATGTTATTTTATGTAATTAATCTGTCGATGTCATGTTATCTGCCATTCACAAGAAATCAGACTGACAGATGATGAGTCAGTCTTGTTGCAGTGCACCAGGGCTTATTTCACGTCTTGTTACAGTGATCATGCAGGGGCTATATGCACTTCTCCTGCATGTTTGCAGTCTCATCAGTGAAGGTAACATTCAGAGTCGGGTCCTTGTTGCACCGCGGATGCTCATTTAGCACCTTGCATAGTGTTTTGTCCTGTAAATCCCACTGTGTGAGCTGCTCCTCCTCTTGGGGGCCTTGTATTGTCTGTGCAGCAGGTGGATTGGAGCTGCTCTGTGAACCAGATTGAAAAGACCTCCGGCCCTCTGTGTTCCCCTCACTAGGGTACAGCATGGTCTGTGAGGCGCATACGGTGTTCTTTGGCTCCCGGTACACAATCGATGGTAAGTCCCTTGAGACCACAGAGGATGAAAGGTAGCCATCAGTACAGCGAAACTGGCCACCGCCCCTTCGTCCCCGCTCACCCATTTTACAGAACAGACACTTGATTTTCTCCATTAGCTTAAGGACCACTGTTTTGCTGATGAGGATGTATATCCAAGGATCTAAGATGGGGTTGACTGCAGCCATGCGGATGGCCAGAAGGTCTTGCCCTGTCTGGTTTCTTAGGCCCAGGGTTTTCTGGTTTTCTTCTGGCGACAGCTGATTCACAAAGATCCTCAACTAACAACACAGGAAAGAAAATAGTAATTACAGATTAACTCAATAAGCATCACATAAAATAAATGAGATGAGCATTTCAAACATCAGAAATGATTTCAACTCCTTTTCACAGAGTTCAAACTCGTCCACAGCTAATTTTCTTTTAGGTTAGACAGGGAATGGTCCAATCTAAATCTAAGCACTTGACTCAAAGTAACTTTTGTGCAACCACAGCAGGGCAGCGATGGCATTAGGCCAATGAAAACAGTTCCCACAAGGGAGCTTTTAAGTATTGGCTCCCCAAAGGATACTTAAAAATCATCCTTGCGAAGACAAGAATCATATTACTTCCACGTTTAGTCCAGGGTCTGTCCATGTGCACATTTGAACTTTTCCATGGCCTCTAAAGATATTTATTGACCGTTAGAAGATTACTGTTGAGCATGCGTCTGATAAAATGAGTCATGCCTAAAGAGGGGGGAAAAAACCTGCTGTGTGCAATCAATGGCTAATTAACGCATTTAACAAAAGAATTAACAGACCCAGAAAATGTTATGCCACTTTCCTTTTTTTGCACTACAAAAAGATAACGAGGCTTGTGTGTTACAACTGTTAGAGAGCAGCTGAACTGATCGCAGGGAGTGTGAACAACGCACTTGTGCCCCGGAGAAATGCGTCATCCATCTGACCGCAAAGAGATAAACTAGAACAAAAAGTTCACAGGGCTTATATTTACAAAGATCAACTACATTCTTGTTTACAACACTTTATTAGGAAAAAAACTTAACTTGTTGGCTCTCCTGGTGGTGTAGTGATTTTATTCATCTACAATTTCTTTTGTAATCGCGGACATTACGCCATATACTGTGCACAGAGCAAAATCAATCAACATTTACTCACCAGTAAAGGTATGGAGCAGATGAGAACCACAATGGAGGTAGCTATAAGCAATATCACCATTCGGATCTCCGCTCCAGCCAATCGTCCAAAACTCCGTCTGCGCCGGAGCTCTGCCACGCGCCGCTGGTCTGTGCCCAGAGACGTGCGGCGGACGAACCGCCTGTGCATCAGGATCAGAGCTCCGCACACCATCAAGTTGAATATGACAGTGGCCAGCACGATGGCCGTGTTCACGCCTGCATACATTAGATTGAAAGTTTTCACTGTTGTGTCGTTGCTCTGCCAGTCAATGAAGCACCAGGTCTGCGGCTGCTGGCGCTTCACCTTGCCGATCCCCGCGCTGGGCAGCGCGCAAAACAACATGTTGATGATGTACACAGCGAAAAGAGTCAGCGCAGCGAGTCTTTGGTTGATGTGTTGGTTGTAGAAATATGCATGGTTTATTGCCAAATATCTCTCCAGTGACATCGCAAATACAATACTGAGCTGCATCAAAAAAAAGAAGAGCAGGATGAAGCCGGAGTACTGGCACAGTGGCTCACCTCCGGGCCACGCGCCCTTCACGTAGGTGGCGATGGTAACCGGGCTTGCCAGTAGTGTGCCCAGGAGGTCTGTCACTGCTAAGCCACAGACAAGCGTGTAAAAAGTTGTTTCTTTTTGCTCCTTGCGTGATATTCGCAGAACCACAATGGCAGTGACATTTCCCACCACCCCGAAAATGAACATAATAACCGGGATGGTGGGTGGCTGGGTATTCGATGGTCCTGCGCTGCTCATACCTTCGCCGGATACTTTCACTCTCTTGTACGAAACAGCGATTTTCCTCTCAGGTCAGAAGAGACACTTCCCTTCAATGTGCGTTCCTCGCCTGTAACAGTAAGTAAATCCATCGCATCCATATGTCTCCTCTTTACGCACAGCGTTAAAACTTCATAGCTTTCACGAAAAGACTCATTCGCAGGCGACGCCTGTTTACTCAGTTGTTTTGGTTTGAAAAAAGATGCTTCGAGGCTGCGCTTCACGTTGTCATCAAACCCACAACTGACGGAGAAGTTTGCCACTGCTGTCAGCTCCTCCTCTGACTCTTATCTGGTGTGAGAAGCGGTGCTGCCGAGCGCACGCTGGAGAGACGCTGCGCTTGCGTTTGAGGTCACACTCTCGGTTCCTCTTTATCTGGATATCAGGATGCCGATGCATCCCCGGGGACTAGAGCCTTTCGATTATTTTCGTCATTGGTTACTTGACATCAGCAAAGGCTGGGTAGGGCAGCAGCGGATTAAATCGGATACTTTGAATGAGGGAAGAATAGCGAAAGAAGTCACATGCCTTCCTGCCAAGCCAAATTAGCGCACATGTACTTCTCATTCTCTAAAACCACATGCTGAGAGAATTCCGCCATTTTTCATAAGTTGTGAAAATTGGTTCCCTTAATATTTGTCTTCATAAGGTATTAATCTTGTCTCCAAATCCTGCACGACGAGTCCTACAGAGCCTGTCTGGTTGAATGCAGAACCTCTATTTTCTTGCACACATTGCACACATTAAAGTGAAACATTTTGTAGGCCTATACAATGAATATTATTTTTAATTACAGAGAAGTGTTAAAAGTCTTCGTGTAGAAAGAAAATGCCCCTCCCAAATCAACTGAAAGGGATACACTATAAATCTATAATTCTGCCTCAAAGACATCAGCACATGGCTACTGCCACAAATCATTCCTAACCAGACAAGTTTTATATTACCTTTATGTTTGGTAATCATTTAATTGAGAATAGAGACCCTTCATTTCATGAGAAATGTCTGCCCTGATGTTTTCAGCTACGTGTAATTAGTTTCACAGATCAGCTCAAAAGAAATTTAAGAACCATTCTCTGAACAAAGAGGTTTGATTTTAATTTTGGGATATTATCACAGGTCCTATCATGCAATCACTGTGGGGGGCTCCATTACATTGATTGGATTAAATTCAGGACCTCAAAAACTACTCACTTTGCTTGTGATCACTGTCAGCTATTGTGCTTGCTAAACTTGTGAAATTCAGTATCTGTTTCAACAAATTAGTCCCAAGTCATGACACCATCACACAGTTTTTTATACTGAGTGACACCACTCCCCCTTTAAATAAAAAAAGGTAATTTATTTTGTCTAATCAGTCCCCATGACACTTATTCAACAGTGTTTTGTTTTGGGGGGGGGGGTAAACAAGATCTATCAAAAATGACCAAATAGGTTGTTTAAAGGTTGTTCTTATTTACTCTTAAACATGATGATTTTCCATTTAGGTTCCGGGGGAGAAGGACAACTCTTGTGTTTCCTTATTTGACATCCTTTTATTTCACTGCTGAGTTTGATGCTGGTAACATGACATAATCATTTTTATTTAGTCACCTGTCATACTCTGTTTTTTTTTTTTTTTTCTTGTTGTTTTTTTTTTTTTCACAATATGATCTTAGTGGATGCCATTTGCTGGTTGCCATGGTGGCATGCCAACATAATAACTTTTCATGACAGCATGTCATTTCCTAGTCAATGATCTAGTCAAATGCACTTGATTAGGATTAAAAAAGAAAACAGAAAAAACCGCAGTCACAGTAAAGACTTGCATAATCTGTTACATTAAATATGTGTATGGATGAAGCCTTCTGTCCATCTTCTGAGTCCTTTAGGTGTATAATTCAGACCATTTTCAGGGAGTTTTCTGTGTACGGTGGCAAACAGAGCAGTACTCTCTGGCCCTGGATGCACCGCTATAGTCAATTAAAAAATCTTTTTTAATGGCTCCATTATTGATCAAAGATTCATTGTGGATAAACAGCCCTAAGAAGAAGTAGCGTTGGAAAATTTTACAACCTAATGAGCAGTAACGTGACTTTTGGCATTTGTGGGCTGTGGATGTTCATCTGAGTAAGTCCCACTTCACTTGGTTCTTAGGTTTAAATGAGTATTCAAATCACAATGATTAAGCCTTTTGGAACAGATGTGAAGAAAAAAAATAACAAATCAAAATGAGTACAGATGTTTTAGTTTTTTGTATTCTTCCTTAATCACCCATGATTAACATGATCTAGATTAATCAGATTCTATAATGACTCTATGCTCTGACACACTTCCAGCAGAGTAAGACGTGAGATTCAGATTTTGATTAATCTCTCCTCTTTAAATTAAACAAAGTGCTCCAGTGGTGGACTAGACAAATTAAAAGAAAATAAATTAAACATGGTGCCAACTCACAGCTGTTTTGTCACCCCACAGACTGAAATGAAATGCATAAAAGATTTAATGGTAGACAATTGAAAAACATGACTCTGTAACTTCATATGCACGAGAAAAGACAAATGCTTCACTTTCTAATGCATTGTTTAATGAGGTGAGGGTGTGTTCTCACTCTTACCTCATCAACTACAAAAATATGTGAGCACAGGCGTCATCCGTCTGCACTTTCATGAATTGTGGTAACAGCCAAAGTTGCTTTCTTCTGCCTTTTGAACTTTCCACAGAGTCACTTCAAGACGTCGCGGAGCCAGAGAACAAAATCTTAATGCGAAGGAAATATGACTCAGTAAAGAGTCAGTCAGCGAATGATCACCTCTCAAATATGAAAAATTAGCAAGTAGCATAAATGTAGCCTATGCCTTGTGTGCCATTAGTGAGGTTATAATTTTATGCTATATTTCTTTTTATCAAAGATCGTTTTTTTGTATGCATTTCTTTTCCCAGTTTGACTCAGATCTCCAAAACCACCTGTCGCAGATAAATATCTAAGTGTTTCTCTTGAAGTTCATGAGAAGGTTGGAAGAAATTTTGCTGAATCAAACTGAAAATGAACAGAAAGCGGAAAGTGATTTATTTGTTTAAAGCAGGATGTTAGTGTTTGTTTACCATCACACAGCATTGGTCTGACCTATGGTGTGTACTGGAAATGTGTCAAAGGTAATACCAAGACAGTTGTGAAACCTTCAGCTGGACCACTTCCCCATAACTCTGAAACTTTTTTGTCGCACCAAGAAGTGATGTGTCATTCATTTAAAGCTCAGCGTAGTCTGTAACTTTGCTCAACATTTTAGCTCACTAAACAGCTTTGAGTGATCATGAGTGCACCCTTCCCAGGTTCCCCACTCTGAGGGGCTCAGATTAGAGCCGCTGCCCAATCCTGACCAGGTGGCTCGGGCATCTGGTCAGGATGCCTGATGCCTCCCCTAGGAGGTATTCTGGGAGGAGACCTTGGGATAGGCCTAGGACACGCTGGAGGGATTATATCTCTCAACTGGCCTGGGATTGCTCCGGATCCCCTCAGATGAACTGGCAGATGTGGCCAGGGAGTGAGCCCTTCTAGGGACGGGCATTGAGAATTACCTTTGGCTAAAATGTTGTAGCATGTGACATGTGTTTATAGTCCCTATTCAAATAAACATAAATAAATAAAATACCACCCTATCCCGGATAAGCAGAAGAGCACGGTAGTTATGGAGTAATCATGTGTTGACATTTTGATTGATACTGATTCCCAACACTGGAGTTAATGCTGTAAACTTCCACAAAAACATACGGGGATGGGATGAGTACAGTTTACATGTCTTATCCTGCTAAACATTCTCCAAAATCCTCACACTTTTTTATCCCTTCCTACATGCATTTTATTAATTTTCTACTTCATTGTCACACTCAAATTTTAGTTTTAAAACTGAACAAAAATAATTAGACAGAATATGGAAGAGGATGGGCTGTATTTATGTATTTATGGCGGCAAAAAGTTGAGCTGAAAATACAATTCATTTTTAGAGCAAATGCATAAGTGTACAGGTGTGACTGATAATGATGGTTTTGAACTCTTAAATGCAATTCCGTGAATGTTTTTCTAGGGAAGCCAACAGTGGCCATGCTCAGTCACATCAGTTTAACTGTGATCTTAAGATAACAAGCTAATTTACTCAAGATTACAACAACTGTTTTCTCATGATGATTGGGCAGTTTTCTCAAGAAACAGATGATTAAAAGCTTCAAAAGTAAGTGAAGTAAGGCCCCATCTCAATTCTCCCCCTTAGCCCTTAGCCCTTACCCCTTTGCCTTTAAACAAAGTGTGAGAACAAGGTGCCATGTTTATAGCCCTAGGAATTAAGATACCCCTCTTCTGTCTCCCTGACCCGAACCATATCAGGAGGCTCGCTTTTTTTGAAGACACTCGCATCACACAGAGCTCAAAATGCAACAGAAAAAAAAACACAACCTCCAGCCTTATACTGTAACCACAGAAATAAAAAAGATATAGAGATAATAATGTCCCCCAATTAAAACCTTTATGCAAATTACAACATTGCTTTTATTTCCAAGACAAGCATAGGGCGGTTAGATGATGCATTTTAACATTTTAACATATATATGTTTCTTTATATAAATGTCATCTCTCAACTTAAAGAGGCTCTATGCAAGATTATCATAGTCATAAAGCTGTTTGGAAGTAAATACTTTGCTTGACTGACCTGTTCTGATGAAAAAGCTGTCATTCCCTCCTCTATCGGGTCTCCCGACACCTGAAGCGGCGCTTGCAGTTTTACCCATTGATGCTCGCGTTTGTTTTGGTTTGGAAGTCTCGCGATACACGAGGCTACAGGTTGTAAATCCATTTGGACAGATATACATGTTTCATCTGCGATTCGTTTTTTTTTTTATTATTACTTTTACTACATGCCTTTGAAGCCATGGTGACTCGCCGTTGCCTGTTTAAAACAACCGTAAGTTGCCTCTTGTTTACAACATTCTTCTTTGTCTGTCACCTATTTTCGCTATATGGCACTCCCCCTACAGCTTTGGGGTGCGTACTGCATGGTAAACATACCCAGAGTTGCATTGATCTGCTTTAAACTTCTCTTCACACACCTAAAAGGCAGTCGACAAAATAATAATAAGTATCCCACAAAATTCTATTAAGCGCCATTAGATTTCAATGTGGTTTTTAAGTTTTTAATTTTCCTCTGCTGAAAGTTCATTTCTATATTTCTATGACTGGGAATCGTAAAAAAAAATATCTTTTATGGGACACTTTACAACAACACTATATTTTCCCAGTGATTTGCCCTCTATCAATGCCTTATTCAGCATCCATCTTGCATCCTGCCTGTACCTGTTTATTTTCGACTCTTATCTCTTACTCTTCTTTGGCTCTCCTTAGTTTCCTCCGATAATGTCTTCAAATGTTTCTTTGCTGAATCTGCTGGCGTGGGTTCAAAATGGCCGGTTTGATTACACTCGCTTGCTAGCTCGTAACGCATCTGTGAAATTAAGCAGGCTGTGACCCGGATGTGAAAGTTCTATGTCTATCTATATAGGTCTATCTTAAAACGTGTGTAAAGATGAGTTAAAGTTGAGAGATGATATTTAGAATAACAGTGAAGCGTTAGGAAAGCCTGATTGATGTATCAGAGCAATCAATTCTGCAGCCTTGGCTGTATTCACACTTGTGATTTCTATATTTATTTCCACAAATGAACCATATACTATTAATGGTATTGAGTCACACATTGGTCATTTTTACTTTTTGGAGTTTTTCTGTAAAACGTGTGACAGGAAAGCACAGAATGTGTGTAAATTACATAGAGATGTGTCACTCCTCTCACACAGTCAAAGTTTTCTCACAGCATCTTTTTAACAATGCATATTGTATGTGAAACCAACATTTACTGTGGGAAACACATAGCAGAGCTGCACGTCTACATGTATAAGCTCACTGCTCTAACCACACTAACAGCAAATATGTTATCAACTTAAAAACATGTTCTTTGTGTACATGTAGCAGCATCACCGCTAGATGGAAAGCCACAAAGAACTTAAGTCTTCCAACTTGTTTCCTGTTTCCAACCACAAGTCAACATTTTGTTAAGCAAGAAAAGAATCTTCCTTAAACCTTATTTCTACTGGTGTTCTGACTGTGGGGTCCTGATCACAACAAATGGCTCATGACCATACCATTCCATTTGCAGTGCACATGTGGACTGTACTAATCATTCACTCATTGACTGTTCTTCATCTTCAACATTTTCAACTTTACAATGCTTCAGAAATCTAATGAATGTAAGGACATTTTAAAAAGAGTTTGGCTCAGGAAGCCATTTTGACTTTTTCATAGAATATTTTTGCAACCACATGTCAAATCTAGTTTGGAATGTTCATGATGTACAAATCTTTTAAAGCATAAACAGGTTTTTACTGGAAAGACTTGTCAAATGTTGATACTGAGAAATTGTATTGCTTTTTGGAAAATATGTGCTACTGATGAGTTTAATTTAAGGAAGACAATGATAATAATGAAACATAGGGAAAAGACTGGAAAGGTTGGGAAATGCTGAAAAGAGTGCCCGCTGGAGAAGCCCAAACTAGGATATGTGGGAACAGGAATAACATTTTAATTCTACATGGGCTGAGGTGAATGGCCAATTGAAAAAGGGATCTTTTTTAAACATGTGCACATCACATCCTAATGAGAAGAATCTCCCTGTTTCACTTGTTATCAGTGACCATTTCATATGCCATCATGTAATGGTATGTAACAACACTCTGTTACACAGCTTGGTTGATCAGTATACACGATTTACTGCATTGCTTTGCTTAAGCTAAACAGCCAAACCACCTGTATTAAAACCTCAAGGCTCTGTGACGAGAGTCTGGGTGTTAAACTGGCCTGCACGGAGTCCAGAAAAAAACTGATTTAACCTTTAAAATGTGATATATTCAAAACTACTGAGTAATAGAAAATGAACATCAAGCAAGACTGAAAAACATTTTCAAAACCACAAGACTCGCTCTCCTCTGTTCCCCATTGATACTGTTAAAAGAATAAATGATGCAACACTGGAATACATTTTCTCCACTTTCCTAGCATCAAGTTGAAAATTTGTATTTGTTTCCTGCTTGACTGTATCATACTTTTAATTTTGTACATGAGTATTTCCTAAGAGTTAAGGATATAATAGGAAATGGTGGTGTATTAACTTCTACTTTTTGTCTCTTCAGGGCAGCAGCGGCATGATAAAGAGTCAAAACAAGGATAGCATTAGCTCAGGGACAGGACATGACAGCTGCTGCTCACAAATTATATTAATATTCAAAGTGAAATTAAATCTTCATTAATTCAATTCAATTAAGTCTCCAGGGACAAACAAATAATTGTTTTTCAGATTAATTCAGTGGATCTTTTTTTTGCCAACTTTAAATCCAGCATTTATTATCTTGTTGCTCTGTTTTTCATGATATAATTCAGATTCGACAGAGGAAATTCATCCTCTAGCCTGTGGATAGATTTAGAGCATCTTGTGGGTGGATGTGACAGGATACAAAACATGTTTCATCAAAAGGAAAGATGGGAAAGGAATGAAGCCACTGGGGATATGTTTGGACGAATTAAGCAGGTTGATGCAACATAAAACATATTGTTTACACAAACCTGCACTTGTGAGGTCAGAAGACAGATTAAGTAATTTAATTGACCAATGAAAAGTACACATTTCACCAAAGCAAACGAGTGAGGCTCATGAAGAGTCTATTATGTCCATGCAGTCCTGCGTAAACCTGCTTAATCTATTTACCTTTCATGTCTGTTGAATACAAACCGAGGTCTGGAGAGGGAAACATAATCTTTCTACACATGGAAACCAAGGAAGAGTTGTTGAATGTCACATGACTCACCTTTCTGTTCCATTTCCACTAAATGGTCATCATCATGGATTAGAAGGGTTCTCGGAATTTGCAATTCTGTTAATGCATTTTGATTTCCTGGTACATCACAAAATTTCAGACTTACATTTAAAGAGCAAATATCTTTTCATCACAAATCTAGCCAGTACTCCAGAAAACATTTTATAAAAGTGCAATAATGACCTTTGAGGCAAGGTTAGTTTATTTGTATAGCACATTTCATGTACATGACAATTCAAGGTACTTTACATATAAACATTAGAAACATTACAGCAGGATGCAGAAAGCATTACGAAGAATTAAAAATGC
>JBBDHI010000020.1:6840649-6863634 GCA_037177115.1 Craterocephalus stercusmuscarum
TAAGCATGAAAGACCAAACCTGTAAATGATGTATTTTGCTTCCCCTCTCCTTTCCCCCTTTTTTATTTTTCAGTTCTTTTGTAAGTTTTCTGACTGTATTAACATTGCATGTTATTTATTTCTAGTAATCATAGAATATTCAGTTGAAAAAGTCAGATTCTTTTACATATTGGGTCAGAATGGACGCCTGCCCTATGACATTTAGGAACATTGCACACTAAGATAAACTCTATGTGGGCTGCATTTGACCACACGAGATGTAGTATGAGTGAGTACTTGAGTACTAATTAAGAGCAGTTTATTGAGGGATCGTTGCCAACATCCTTGTACATGAGTTACAGGTATTACAGGTATTAACATGTCTGGACAGTTTCAATGAGAGGAAGTGTGTTGTAATGATCAAGGGCTTATCAGGGTGATGTAATGAAGACTTTATGATCAGCCTTTTGATCGTTGTTTTCATTGTTCAGGAAAGTTGTTTTTCAAACAAATGCTTGTCTAAAGTAAGATTGTAAAAGACAAAAAACCCCAGAGAAATTGACCTCCATGACCTGTCGTTTGACAGATAAGTAGAATGAAAGTAAATATTTGTGCCTTTATTTTGTTTGTTGGATGTAAATATATAGCAAATCAGGGAATATTTACTAAAATGACTCTTCAATTATAAAAGTAAATATACATTTCAGAAAAATTCAAAATAGTAAAATCGTTTTTCCGTTGACTTTAAGATGGAAAGCATGCACTTATACAGTACGCACACATGCATTCCAGACATTCCAGTCAGATTTCTATCTACATGAAAGTATCTCTACACAAGGAATTTGTCATTATGGTACAGGCCAGCACCTCCTTAAAACAAGAGGAATGGGGGGGGGGGATTGACCAGGCCAACAGTTGACTTTGCATAAAACATTGAATCTTGGCTTTCCTCAATAAATTATTTTTGTAAGAAACTTTGCCGATGAATAATTTTACTTCTTTATTTATTTACATGTCTATTTGCTTACATTTGCATGAAAATCTTTAATGCAGGCTTTCTTTACATGAAAAACTTTTCATGTCAGTACATATCACCTGCTCATATTGATTGCCTGTAGTATCTTCCTTTATCAACACTTGCGGTTCAGTCACATAAGCTGGACATTTTACTTAAATCCCCTCTTATAGTTGTGGAGCGCCCCCATCTGAAAGTTGCACATCAGAATATAAATACTATGAGAAGGGGTTGGAAACTTTTACCATGGATCAGCACTCTTTTTAAATTCAGTCAAGAGGAGTCACAGGTCCACCAAAAGCTCAAAAATGAAAAGGGAGATGTTCGATATTCAGAGAGACATCTAGACTTTTTTCCTAATTGCCTGACTTATCAAACAGATAAAACCACTGAAAACCTTTTCTACAGTCCAAGCTGATGCTCAAAGTACCAAACTATTTATAAGGTAAATACTGGAAAATATTATTTAAAAGGTTAAATTAACTCTTACCAAACACCTTAACCTTCCGAAATTGTAACTGTGGAGGTATGATAAAGATGGAATCCTTTATTTTCATTCTTAAATGAACCACAAGAGGGAGCTGTCTGGCTAATAATGACAAACCCTCACATTCATCTGCAGGAAATTGACCGTGTGCCACTTTTGTCTAAAAATGATCTCCTACTGCACAGTCTGAAAGCAGATAACATACCAGAGCATGTTTCCTCTTTAGTTTGCCATATCATTACAGCATTTCACAAAATCTGTGTCCATTTTACCTATTTATGTCATTTGGTAAATATTTTTGAAAAGGTGAATCCTGTGCATCATTGCACAATGTCCTTAAAGCAAATGTCTCCTGGGATCAATACCAAAAAAAGCCATCTCACTTTACTGCAGACAGTAACACTTTTCCTTTCTCTGTCTCAGCAGGAAATCACTTAGCAAAGTGCCACTGAAGGATGACCATGAATGCAACTCTGCCTCTTCATGAAATAAGGAGAAAAAAGCTTTATTCATGAGCAAAAATAACAAAATAATCTGTAGGAAAAAAAAAACATTTTGATTCTCTGCTCTGTATCTAAATATTTAGTAAATGACTTATCATACCCAGAAGACAAAATTTTTTTCCCTCACATTCATCTACAGAAAACTGATTGTGTGCCACTTTTGTCTAAATATCATCTCCTACTGTACACTTTAAAATGAGATAAAATACCAAAATATGTTTCCTCCCAATTATTTATAATAACAATAATAATAAATATTATTATTGTTGTTGTCGTTATTATTGTTATATGAATAAATCCTGTGTAGAGATTTTTTTCTGCGCTAATGACAAAATCATTTCCAAAGTGGAACTGAATTTCTTTGAAGTAATTTTTAACCACATATCTTGTTTTTAATGTTAAAAAAGATCCTTTCCTTTCCTTGCTCCAATTAGAGTATTCCTCTCCTTCCAGGTTGTCTGTAAGAGTCACTTTAAGATAAAGATTAAATTTGCAAACAGGTAAAATTTTGGTGTGTCCATCAAACACCAGCATCTATAATGTAAGATCTACCATTCTGCTTCGTTTAAATGTCGCCAGGGGGCATTCAGGGCCAGGGAAAAAGGCTAAGAATCACTGCCCTCTTTAAACGCTTCAAAATATCTTTTACAAACGCCATTAAAACACAAGTTGTTTTAATTTTAATATCTGAATGAAAAGATGTATTGCAGAAGAGAACCTTTTGTAATAATACAAAGAATTTTACAAGGTCTGCTAGCCTTGCTGTTCACTGTCCGGCAAGCATGAATATTAACACTCTGTAATCAAGAACCGATTTGATTTGAACCTAACTTAGGGACAGACACTGGATGGCTACTAAATGTGGCAGCCTCACCCCACAGCAGTCAACCAAAACATACAACTGGGTTCAGCTGGTTCATGCACATCCGCACCGCTGCTGTGCACGCACTCAGCTGGTCTTTGTGCTGCATGTCTAGAAAAACAGGTCAGGCTGATTGGTTTATTCTTGCCATTTTTTAATAATTCAGTGCACTGACATGTTGACATACTGCACATATGAAGTCTGAGACAATAAAACTTTTTTTTTGTATTGCTACAATTTTTATATTCTCAGCACCAAATGTGCACAATGGTATATCTGAGTGTTAAAGTGATCTCTCTCCCCTGCCCCCCTGATTCTCTCTCCTCAGACATTTGCATGCTCAGACACTTACACGCAAAAACAAACACATGAATCCTGGAGTGTTATCCTGAGTGATGACAGCTCAGCGGGCTGCAGACTCTTCAGATATCACAAGGAGATGCACAAGGGATTCCTCTGTGGTAGAGCAGCCAGAGCACCTAAAAGTCCTGCAGAAACAAACGCATCTTATCCAGGTTGTATAAACAGTTTTTTATTGGGGTCTGCAACTTAATCTTGATGTGCAAATTGGAGTAAAATATTGTGTTTTGTTAACATTTCATATATATTTGTGCATTATGTAATGGGCCATTTTCCGACAATGTCATCTTCAGCCGCTTCATAGACAATCAATTTGAGCCAGTCTGTTGTTATCTAATCAATATTCATTCAAGCAAATTCAAATAATAGCCTAGCTAAGGAAACCAACCGATTCCGTAGAATTTCTAATTTGATCCAATCCCCCTATCCTGCTAAGGACGATCGTGGAAAGAAAAAACTCCCCTTTAACAGGAAGAAAAAACCTCCAGCAGAGCCCAGCTCAGGGAGGGTGGCCATCTGCCTCGACCGGTTGGGGTGGAGAGGACAAGTAGTATATATAGATGCAGGAACAGCCACAGCACTTGTAGTAAATCACATTATGGGTGCAAAGCTAATTTACTTGCATCTTAACCTCCCAGTATTTTGCACGTTCTGGCAGAAATACCCGTATTGCATTTTCATTCAAGGCAAATATGCCAAAATATCTGCTGGTGTTATTTTGCCTTTGGAACAACAGAAGTCCCCAGTGCAGCACCTTTAGTAAATCAGTTCCCCATGTTTTTGCGTGCACTATACGTGATCCAGTTTACTACACGCGCAATATGGTACATCCAGCCCATAATCTGGATGAGTTTTCATGTTGTTTTCATCTTAAATAATCCGACCTTGTGTTTTTATCTCCTGTTCTTTTACAACATTTCTTTGGTGCACCATTATGCCTCACCCTTTTGTTGGTTTTGTTTTCTATATATTAAATAGGGCATTACAGGATTTGATGTTTTGTAAAACCCAAAAGAATTTCGGCTTTATGCATTATTAAAATCCTCCCATTTGACTTTCTCTACTCGCAGACAGATGCATGTGGCTGGAAAAAAAAAAAACATTTCAGTCCTGTCCATCAAACCTCCACCAAAAAGCAGCAAGACCCCCTTCACTCACATCCATCTCATCCATGTCTGTATCTGAGAGACTCCTGGTGGCACCTTGTTGTATTTTTAATGGCCTCCTTTCCCAGTGGTGTATAATGAATGTTTGATACAACCTCCCATGGCCTTGGGAGAATATGTCCACCAGCCCACCAGGCTACAAAGGCCCTAAAATATTCACACTCAGCAGCTTTCTAAGTCAATAACACACCAGCGGTGACCCCCCAGCCATCAGTGAGAGATGTCAGAGGGAAATCCAGGGTAAAATTCAACATCTTTTTCTGTCTACACCATTCCACTGACAATACTAAAATCATGAATGCTGAGGGTGAATTCAGACATGTAGATAACCCAAATCATTACAGCGATTGTGACCCAATCACTGTCACTAATAGCAGACTAAATATTCTTGAGGCCAAGGACAGCCCACCAACCACGGCATGAGCACTCCCAGCTGGACAGTGCACCACTCCACACAACAGAAATCGCTCATGGATCGAAACGAAGAGCCCCGGGTATTGATTAAGCCTCTAAAATCCCCAGATGCCACACAGGCTTCTTACCACAATCAAGAGAACCCAAAGCATCAACTGCCAATGTCGTGTGACCAGTCAGAGGTGTATGGTGACATTAGGGGGATTGGTGAGGACATGTCATATAATTTTTTTGCCAACTCTGTGTTGTTTTGACTGCATTTCTGAAGTTTTTTCCCCTCCCACAAAGGCTAAACTTGCAGCAGTTATTTTCTCCTCCTGGGA
The DNA here is from genome assembly GCA_037177115.1 of Craterocephalus stercusmuscarum. NCBI lineage: Eukaryota > Metazoa > Chordata > Actinopteri > Atheriniformes > Atherinidae > Craterocephalus > Craterocephalus stercusmuscarum. The sequence continues at coordinate 6,845,759 of JBBDHI010000020.1, forward strand.
GTACTAAGCATCTTTTATGTTTTTATCAAAGGAAGGAATGGCACCACTAACTGCATTAAACATCCCCATGCACACACACATGCACACTCACTTCCTTTCTAATAAAACATGACAGGCTGGAATCCTGTGATCTCAGTTCTTTTCATTTGCTATTCATTTTGTCCATCTTTAACCCCCCCTCCTGCATTTGATCGGTATCTCTTTTATATGAAGAATTTTTTTGTGGAAGCTTTCCACAATCAAAGGGAATCTCGAAACTCCATGCTATACTGTGAGGAAGGGCAAAGACGACATCAGACAACCACACCTACTGTACAGCCACATAAAGGAAGCTTTTAGTATAGAATGATAAGAATAATTACATTCAGGCAATTAAGCGTGGGCCTATAAAATATGTATATCATACTGTATTTATGAAAATATATTACTCTGCTGATATTTAATTAAAGTCATAATGGATTTTATTTCTTTTTGGTTTTGTTTAAACATGATTTGCAAAATTTTTTGTTTTGTGGGTGAGGCTGCATTAGCAAACACTGGAAACCCCATTTCCCACAATGCAACACAGCAAGGTCCTTTAGAAGACCCAACAGCCAGACAAGTCATCGTAACGCCAGAGGTTTTGTTTATTCTGCAAGTTCAGCCACCTTCAGACATATCTTTCTGAGTGTGAAAAGTGTTTAAAATCATTTTTAAGATGAAAAATGTTTGCATGCAAATAACTAGAAGTGGCATAGCCTAAGTGACAATCAAATCAATCTTGAAATCAGGGGTTTCACCTTGTTTGAAATAATGCATGAGGTTTTTAGTTGTTTGTATTTTGTTACTTTGCAAGTATATCAGTGTGTGACTGTGAGTAACAAGTGATGGGAAGTCAAGTACTGATGCGTAATTACAGTGAAACGCACCACATCTCGACTTCCGGAGTCGTTTGATTCGTTATGGATGACATCAGCTGTGGGGTGAGTGTGCGAAAACCCTCCCGGCGCCCTCTTCTCCCCCCGGTTACCGAGCATGACACAATGTCTGCCGGTATAAAAAGGTAGGGCCACTCCTATCCAGGCTCTACTTGCATGTCTGGAGACCTCTGCGGCGAATAAGGGGAGGAGGCAGGCTGCTGTTGAGCGCGTACGTACGGAGGAACGGGAGAGAGAGACAGCCAGAAACACTGAGGAGAGGAAAGGAAAACAGGAGAGGATGGCCACGCTGGTAGAATCTGCAGATATGGAGACTTTAGGCGGCCAAAGCAACGTTGGGGCATCCCCGGCATCCTCCAGCCCCTCGCATCACTTCAACGACAGCAAATTCTACTTGCTAGTGGTTATCGGGGAGATCATAACAGAAGATCACCTCAAATGTGCCATTGCGGATATAGAGAAAGGTAAGATGGATCTTTGTGAGGTGGGTGCAGCTAGTGAGAGCTGAGATGAACATTTTCAGAGCTGCGCGCGCGCGGATGTAAAGGTTGGAAGTTGAACTGGTAGCTTTTGTTATCGTGGTGTTGACTGTATAGCTACTTCGAAATTTGCACCTGTTCGCTGCGCAGTACTTTACGCACAGCGCAGTCTGCTGAATTACGCATTGGTTATCAGTGCGTGATTAATCATCTCTAAAACTCAATTTTATAAATATTTTGCAAATGATTTGGAGTATAAGTTATTTTTAATAACAATATATAAAACATTCGCTCCTAGTTCGATGAATTTAGGATAGGCCTGTTTCCAGACAAGCCGGTCACACTTCCCAAATCTCACCCACGGGGTTCCCACCTCCCCACCCACTGTCCCTGCACCAGTATGATTTATTTTGTGTTTTTTAGTATTAAAAGAACCATTTGTTGCATGTATGCTTAAACCCGATATTTGTCATGGAGCTACACATGTGCGGTAGGTTATCTGTTCATACAATGAGGACCACAATGATTCAGCATCAGATTTGTTCAATACGCCACTAATGAAGCGCATTCCTGCGCGTCCAGTGCAGCTTCTGAGATTTTATTCAGGTGCGTCAGGCTTTTGTTCCACATTTCGCAGTCAGAAGGAGACAGTTCAGAGGGGGAGGGGGGGGGCAGCGGATGTTGATGTTCACTGCCCCTGTTGAGGAGCTCAGGCTTTAACGCGAATAAGCTGACAGAAAACATTTTGTTTTCAGAATTTAATGATTGCTTGTCCGCAATAACGGAAAAAATCAATTCCCCGTTCTTCCCATGGGAACATTTATTTATCCTCATCATCATCACCACCATCATCATCCCGCATCCAGCACTCTCTCTCTCTCTCTCATCCCACACCGGCTTGTAGGCGTGGTCCTGTCCGCACTGCGGTCCCTACGGAAAGTCACAAGGACCTATCTTCATACTGAGCAGGGCGTTTTAGAGATGCTACAGCTGCTGCTAAGGCCTGCCTCCCAGGCTAGAGTGCAATGTTTGTGTGACAGGAGTGGGAAGATGAGAATATGGCGCAGCAACTGTGTCTGTGTAAAATGGGCCTTTTTTCATAAAAGCAGATGGAAAGTTCCTAAGGGGCTATTATTAATAGAATCCCATAAGGTTGAATCCGACTTCATAATAAAATTGATTAGATATTATTTGCTTTGGGATTGCATTTTATCTGTTATAGCTTCTTCCCATTTTAATTTCTATTTTAAAGCAACATTTATTGGAATTGTGTAAACTTCATAGTGAAAAGTCAAACCCCACTTGCCCTTGCAGAGAACTCAAAACATCCTCTTTTCTGGAGTTAGTTTTGTGGTTTTGTGTAGTTTTTATTTGCTATGGATTCATGGAACCTGCTGATGTGATTTCACTTACTTCGTCCATAACTTGTTCATTGGACATAGAAAACATTGGGCTTTGGTTTTGAAATGTTGCTAAGTTACTATTTCAGTGAGTTACATGTGAAATAAATTTTTCTTTTTGTGTGTTCAGATAAGAACACTGACTCAGATTTTTTCCTGAAGGTTCAAAAGGTCATTGACACTGGATAATTACAGAGTATGATACTATGACTCAGCACAGTTCGGGCTACCAGGACATCTGCCCCCTGGCAAATCACAAAAAGCACAATGGATTTTCCTATTATAGATTTCTATGCGGGTGCCAAACTCTGTGACAAACCTGGACATGTTCAGTCTAAGATTTTTCCAATGAACTGGAAGCAGATGATCATCTGAACGGATGTGCAGAAGAACAGAAGACTTTTACTCCACCTGATATCAGTGTTGTGTGTTGATTTATTTCCAACCTGAAATGCTAAAATTACTTTTTTTGTTGCTTTTGTGTTTTTTTGTGTGTGTCCATGTGTGTGTGTGTGTGTTGCAGGGATTCGTTCATGGGACACCAACCTTATTGACTGCAACCTGGATCAGGAACTCAAGCTGTTTGTCTCAAGACACTCAGCTCGTTTCTCTGCAGATGTCAAAGGTAATTTGGAAGTCAAATATATTTGTACTGAGAATTTCAGACCGGTTAATATTTACACGGTGTGACAGATGGGAACAAATTATTGGGGGTGGGGGTGAGGATAACGGTCACCCCTGCTGTGAAGTGATCTGGCGGCCATGTGATGCCGCCGGGGCTTTTTAGCTGTCCTGGTTCGGGTCCATTTGTACCTTAGATAGAACTGCACATCAATACAAAGCTGTTCAAGTGATGATTCATAATTTCTATTTTGATGTTAGCGGCCTTTTTCAGGACAATCCCTCCGTCCATAAGGTCACTGAACAATTTAAATGTGAAAAAGAAGCATGTTCATGGTTCATTTGCAGTCACCTGACCTCAACTATACTAAACATCTGAGGGAGATTTTAGACAATGCCTTCCACCAACCATCATCAAAAAATTATAGTGATTATGTTTTGAAGACTGGTGCTCCATTACTTCTTAAGTAAATAAAGTAAATAAATGAATGTAGCTGTTCAGCATTCTCCTTCACTTGGTCACTGATACCCGTTCCATTGCAACCTCAGAGAAAACATGGAGATTACCATTTGTTAACTAAAACAAAATCATCTAAATTTAATCCGCCTTCAATAAATATTGTGTAGAAATTATTAGTAAAAGAACATACAACATGAGTAACATAATTTGTTGTATATCCAAACTTTAACATATTTATTACTAAAGAAAGGGCCGATTCTGCTGCCTCCCTTTACCTACAGTGCCCCACCTTTTACTGGTTGTAGTTGTTTGGGTGAGTCATGAAGAGAAAAACTAAGTGGGGACGAGCCTATTGCCTCTGACTAAAGATTAGCTACCAAGGGAAACATGAAAAATGTTGGCAGATGTTTGCTGCAAAAGCAATCAACAAGAAAAAGCCGAATTATCTGCAAAGCACATTCCTGGGACATGTAAAACTTTGCTGAAAAGGAGGCATGCCGAGCTCTTTGAGATTCACTTCTAAAGAGGAGATGCTTTTCATTGAATTCAAAAAGCATAGCAGATGGAAAAAGAATAAAAACTACACCAGGCTCAAGTTAAATGTTGGACTCAATGGAAAACCACATGTCCTCATCTCAAAGCTATTCCTGAGACGGGAACTTTAAGGAATACATTACAATCTGCATCTCACAGCAGTGTATGCAGGCTATAACTTCCTTTCCGTATACTAAGCATGGAGGTTTTATTACCTATCTCCGGTCAGCCCTCTCAGCAGTTTGTGTCATGCCACTTTTATGGTTATATCATTTTCAAGGTGAAGGTGAAGGATCAGCTCTATTAAGATGGAACAGCTTCAGTATGGCCGGACATGCGGGCTGTCAGTAGGCCGTATGGCCTTGACGGCCAGCAGCAGTCAAAGCCTCTGCTTGGCTTTGCTCCACTTTAGATATGATTTGAAAGGTTTGTTTAGATATATGACAGATTGATCCATCCAGTAACTGCTGCAGCAGACAGTATCAATGTATTTGTTTATTGCATCAATATCCCTGTATCAAGTCTCGGAATTGGTTGCACAGAACACAATTACAGTAAACAGGATGATTTATCTACAGGATATTTAGTGGAGCTCTAGTTTCCCATTCTCTTAACCCGCTTTCCTTTTTACCTCGTTCCTATCCTCTGTTTCTTGCTCTCTATCTTCCTCCAGTGTGCTGTTGCCTAGATGCACACTTGGTTTGGGTGTAATTAGCAGTGTTGGATCCCCAGTGGCAAGTGTGTGTCCATGAGCATAAAGAAAGGAGGGGAAAGGAGAGGGTAGGGGGAGCTGAGGTGGGTGATGGGAATGGCTGTAAAAGAAAGAGAAGCGAGAGAAAAAGCAAACAGGGAGGAGGGGAAACATGGGTGTGGACTGGAAATTGAAAGGAATACAGTAGATTAGGTTGGAAAAAGTGAAGGCAACAATAGATCAGATATGATTTAAAAAGGCCAGAGCTTTCATAGTCAGAGCTACTTAAGCATTACAAATAGGCTTATCGTATCCTCATGTTCTTCATTTTTTGTCATTCTCAAGCTGAGATTTGAATAAATCATCTTCTTAATATGAACTGGCTTTGACATTAACAAGAATTTATGCATGGAGTCATGAATTACTAAATTCAAAATTGAAATACATTTTTTTGAAAAAAAAAATTCTTGCATCAATACATGAAAAAAAAATCCAGCCTGGTAATCTTTTTGTTGACAGTTAGAGGAGAAAACTGATAGCTGTCTGTTCAAGGCGTCAAAAGACGAGTCAATTTATCCTTCCTTAAAAAAGATATAGAATTGAAGACCATTCTAATCTATTAGACCCAGGTAATAATTACAGAAATAAATTAAATGAGAGGCAACTATTTTTAAAGGAAAAATAGAAAAGAAGATTTTGTTTATTTGCTAAACCTATGAAGTTTTAACAAAAGTAGCTTTTCATCCAATCTTTGGCAATGAAGCTCATGTTTAAAAATGTCAAAGCAAAATCATGTAGCACTATTAATTTCAGCAGGAGATTTAAGAATGTAAATGTAATTAAATTATTTTATTCACAGTGTTTTTTTGTTTTTTTGTGGGGGTTGTTTGTTTCTCAGGTTAGCCTTTTGTTCATAATGTGGTGGTATCAGGGATGACAAATGCAGTCATCTGTTGGCTTGATAAATGACATACCATCCATTACATTCTGCACAGGTAGTCCGAACCCCCCAGCAAGTGGGCTGAACAGGAGACCCCTCTCTGATAGCTGAGGCTTCTGTACTAAATTGCTAAGAATTGTACCTTCAGTGTAGACAACACTGATGCCTAAAAGGCCGTCTCTAAACCACACACCCATTAAGGATGCTTGGATTTCAGATGATTGAAAACAACATAATAGTTTCTGATCAATAGTAATTAAAAACTGGCTTTCATGATTAAACTCGTCTTCATGTTCTCAGTTTTTAAGAAGTTAGTTTTATTTTATGTCACTTAAACTGTTGTTGTGTCTTACTGAATGATCGGTTCAGCATCTGTAAATCAGCTTTTTAGTCAAACATCTGGATGCAGCATGTAGCAGTAACGATAATGACTGAAGATGCGCTAAAAAACTGGACATTATTTGTGTGCATCTGAACTACATGGCACAGGTGACTGATCAATTAGTGATCAGACCATTCAAATAGCATTGGCAGCGCCATTAGCCCCATTTCCAGACATGTTACGTGTGCTGGTTCCTTTTTTAGCCCAGTTGTGTGAGGACACAGCACCATGTGACACTACCAGTTCTCCTCAAGGGGTTTCCATCCTTACAAATAAGAGTCATTGTCAGGCAAGAGAAGACAAGAGAAAAAATGCTGATTCATCAGCAGATCCATCAAATAAGATTAAGTTATAACCCCAACATACAATATTTATTTTCTATAGTAAATAAAGGTTTTGAATTTAGTTTTCGGTGTGATACATTGGTGTTCCTGTTTAGTTCAGTCTGTTGCACTTCTTATTCAGCCACAGAGGGAATGCTTGGTGATGCATGTCACATTGACCTGCCTCCTGCTGAGACAGATCCACACCAGCCATTTAGGATTTTTATATTGCTCAAGGTAATTGTCAGCATTGCAAGCTTCATTGCACAATCCATCATTTTTAAAACATTACCTCAGATACTCTGTGATTCTGCTCACTCTGTTCAGTTCTTTAATGTGCCACGGCTGTCGCGTCTTCCGTTTTAAAACATGACAAGCCAGTAAGCAGGGCGGAACCAACAATGAGAGAAAAAAAAACTAGATGCGTCTCTATTGCATTAGCTGTGACTGATACAACGTGTGTACAGATGCACGAGTAGGATGAAAACCAGACTTTGGGTATTGATTGTTCTCTCATTTCGCAGACTAGTGATAACAGCGGTCTCACAGGAGCTCTGGTCATCAGTTTGAGACTGCTGCCTCTTCAGATCCAGTCTCAGTGGACCTGATCTCTCCCTCAATCAAATGGGATTTTGATGATGGCTTTACCATACAGACACATATCTCTTTTTGAAATGTCAAGTAAAATGCAAACACAAATTAAACAATTATACATTGGTGAAAAAAAGTCTCGGACACCCCATGCATTTGGGCAATATCTAAGCACACTTAAAACAATCATTTGACCAAAGCACTGTAAAATATAAGCAAGGAATCAAATTATATGCAAATAAATAAAAACAAGATAAAAATATAAAAATAAAACAAAAAACAATGAATACATGTTCAAATGACATGTCCAAAATAGTATAATAAGAATCACTTTTAGATCGTCAAATGCAATTTCTTTAGTACAGTCACTGCAGACACCAAACAAAACCTGAAAAAAGGCATTACATTTTTCAATTTGAAAATATTTGTGATTGCGTAGATTTCTAAGGATGTCCGAAAACATTTTATTTATTATTTTTGTCTTACTATGCCTTAGACCAAGAGCTTCTGAAGAAAATGTCATTATACTAGCATTATGATAATAAATGCATCTTGATTCTTGAGTTTTGATAAATGCTTCTTGAGATGAATAGACAATGAGACACTCTCCACTGGTTTGTTGGCTACAACAATGAATAACTTGCCCATTTTTTCAGTGCATTATATTGTACAGTTGTAATTCTTAAGGTTATACCATTTACCAGAGAGGATCAAAACCAGTTGTGTGAGCTATAAACTTGTTTTCCTCAGCTGTAACTTTGGGAATTAGCTTTATTATTTGAGCCATCCCTATGTGGGCATTCAGGGAAGTGCCATTTCTTACATTTTCTACATTGTCTAAATTTCTTTTTCCTACAGGTAATTATTTTCACAAATTAGTTTGCTTTCAGAAATAGGCAGTCTTATTCACACAAATTATTTAGCAGATTTTTTGAACAATGACATTTCATCATTCGCATGATGGTACAGATTTGCACTTAAAATATCTTCACAAGAACTAAAAAACTATAAGTGTCTCAACCCGGAAAGACTGTCAGCATTTAGCATATTTCATGTATAAAAGCGCAAAATTAAAAACACGCTGGAATATTTTTTTCCCTCCAGACAACTTAATCCATTCAGTGCAATAAAACCTTTAAAAGGGATGATAAATGCCTGGAAAATAATGAAATCCGGAGCCATTGTTTCCTCTGTATGGCTATATACTGTGTAGAAACAGCAGCAGTGAATGCAGAGTTTTTCATATGCAATGACACTCCTCTTGAGGGGAGGGGGAGGTGGACTTAATGGTGGTGTGCTTCATGATGAGAATGTGCTGTATGAAATATGTATGGAGGGAGTCGGCTGAGCAGTCAGAGTTGCTGCATTGTCACATCTCCAGAGATGATTCATTTTCTGTATTCAGTAGCAGAATATTGACTGAGATCTTTTTAACTGAAAGAAAGGGTTTAAAACAAAAGGAGATGAAACAAAGAAACCCTGCTGACTTGATTCTGTGAAACCTGACGTGTTCATTAGAGACCTCCACCCCCATCATCTCCATTGCACATATAGCAGGATCTTTGTCATTATCATAATCAATCACCATTAACCTACAATGACTGATTGTGAGCATGTCACGCCCTACAGTTTGTTCTCTATGACCCAATTAATGAGAAACTGTTACATTTAGAAAAGCACCACATTGTATTTAAGTGAGGCAAATTACCATCATGTCCTGTTTGTCATTTTAAACACACAATTGATTGGTTAGTTATTGGAACAACACTTGCCTTATTTGGTAAGGTTATTCTAGTTACAAAAATGCCAGAATCTAGAACTGATATAAAGATGCAGGTTCTTGCAACTTTGCAGCTTTTTGAAACTGACAAAAACCTGTACCTGATTGTCTTTTGGGTAGAATCAAACACAAAATCCAATTAACAACAAACAAATGCAATTAAATTAATGTGTGATTTATATCTAATTCCACAAAGACGTACAATGTTGTCACCTTTAATCACTTCATCTTTAATGCAACAGGAGAACGTGTAAACAGGTTTCCTCTGAAAGAAGGATGGAGAAGGAATTTAATTCTGACATGGGCATCGATGCCAAGGAGTTGGATTCAGGAAGGTGTTTTACTTTGCCCTCCAGAGATTTCATCCATCATCGTGATAAAGAGCTTTACTCTGCAGAGACTGTTAACATTTACACATCCATGTTGTAGCTGCCACATCGACCATCTTTGATGAATTAGTTGATATTTTGGGGAGTGATTGCGCTCACTAAACCCGGAGGGGTGAGATTCATTCACTGTGATTTAAAAATCCTTGTTAGCTCCTGTCATAATCTAAACAAATTAGTTTGAGGTTAAAGTAAAAAATCTTCCTTCCACCACCTTTGACTCACTTGGGTCACACACTGTTGGATGCAAAGTTAAAAGCAACAAAATGTTTTGCTGCTCTGATTACTCATTTAATACGGTTTCATCTGAAAATATCCAATAAATATATAATGAAATACATATTGATGCATTTTCTGAGTCAGTTTTTACCTGGCAAAAAAATAGCTATTTCATTAATGATCAATCTACCAATGATTCTTTTTCATGGTTATCAATTATTCATTAATTGAGTTAGGTTTTTTTTCCCCCTGTTGCCTAAATGACATCTCAAAGGTCTCTTGTTGTTCAGCTAATAACTCTGAAAACATCTTCCAAGCTGGGGAAACGGTTGCTACTGTTTTTTCAAATGTTTTTCCAAGAGAAAAGACCAACAACAATTCCCAAGTGGTTTTGTCTTTGTTTGCACGTTCATTTGTTAATCTTTTCAGTTATGTCATCTGCATTAAAAATACTTTCAAGCTGCAAACCAACACCATGAGAGCATAACATACATATATAAAGTTCTGTAACCATGTGACCTATTAGTACTGCTTTTTTATTTGTCATTATTAATGTTATCATTACAGTAATAACTCTTTTCTACTTTGGGTTCAGGTCAGAGAATTCTTCACCATAAAAGTAACATACTGGAGACGGTGGTACTCATCAACCCTTCAGATGAAGCTGTTAGTACGGAGGTAAGATAAGCTCAGATTTGTTTTTAACAAACTTATTTAATGTGTCCTCCTTTAGGTTGATGTTTCATCTTTCCATGGACAGGATGTTTCTCAGTTCCATCTACACATATACAAATGACCTGCAGCATGAAGAAGGTTATTATTCAACTGGATGCTGCTGACTTAAAAAAAAAAAAGACAAAACATGTACTGCAAGGACAGCATGCTCAGCCTTTTACATTTTGTTTTTATGTCCTGTGAAGAAAATGAGAGAGAAAGATGACGGGATTTTTTTCCTGTGTCGCTGCTCTTTTTCAGTGTGGCTCCAAGCCCCCAGCCATGTCTGCAGTTAAACTATGCATTAATAATATCTCACAGCACCGCAGGATTGACTGGGCCAGTCACCCAGAACAGCTGATGCTGCTGAAGTAGAATAAAAGACCAGCAGAGAGGGAGAAATAGATGAAAGGAAACTTCGCAACAAGAGAGCAAGTCAGCTAATTAGCTAATGGATTTGAGTGACACTGAACTGGTGGTATTTCAGATACAGATAATCATTAAGCTGATTACTGCAGTGGTAATGCTGTTATATAGAATTTCTGGTCTTTAAGCAGCTGCAATGAATTAGTACTTTTTTGTTACATAACTGCTTTTCTTTAATTTATATAATGTAATTTCCAGGTTCGTTTGATGATCTCAGACACTGCCAGGCACAAACTACTAGTCCTCTCAGGACAATGCTCTGAAAACACTGGAGAGCTGATACTTCAGTCTGGATCCTTCTCTTTCTTCAATTTCATAGACATATTTACTGATCCAGAGGTAAGCCAACTTTCATAAGTTTTTGGTTATGACCTATAAAATCTTCTAAGATGTATATATATATAAAGTATAAGAACTTGACCCTTTTTCATTGGTTAAAATATCTAGATACTGATTAATTCAAGTTCAGTTCGAGTTTTAGCTAATAAGAGGTATGTTTTTCTGAAAAACTTCAGTAGTAAACAGTTGAATGTGATGCAGTCCAGATAACTTGATGATACCTTTGAAATAAATTGGTATAATCCAAATAGTTTGTATATCCTGCTGTTTACTACTGACATTTCATATCAATCTTAAAGGTGCAATATGTACAAAATGTAACTATCAGCAAAATGCAATGTACTAATAGTTTTGATGTTTAGCGTAATGTAGATATATAGCATCATACTAAACTAGCTAACAACCCCTGGACCTACTGTACTGGTAATGCTATGCTACATGTCAAGAAAGTGTGAATAAGAAAAATGTGAATGGAAATGTTCAAAGTTGAACATGAATTCCCAATAATGTTTATTTACATTGACTGGCTTAAGGAAGTAGGCTTTTAAATCAACACTGCTAGATCATGTAGCCATGCTTATACACTTCTTTGGTCTGAGTTCTAAATTTGGTGAAACGGTTCTGTATATTCCTGATTGCATTTATTAGTGATGATTTATGAGAGGGAAAAAAAGTGCTACTCCTTTTAAACGTTTGTGATATTTGTCGTTTTAAACGTTTCTGACAACATTTGTCCCAGCCAAGGTGGTAAATGGCTAATTGTTATTTTGATGAATCAGTTGCCACAGTGCCTTATTTGGTGCAGTTTATAAGCATAAAGGTCTCAGGCATTGACTTTCTATCCTCTAGCAAAATGGCGTGATGGTACCACTCTCTGCAGTGTGTCATAAATTAAGCTGAGAAAGAAAAATAGTACTGGACAGGCTCCAGATAGGTGACAAAGAGGAAGATATTTGACCTCTTCTTTACAACGTGCACCTTAAAGATTTACTGACACATTCTAGCTCATAAATTACATTCATTTAATATTTAACTCCACTTAAAATTCACAACATTTTTTTCTCATGAACAGATTGGGGAATTGCTCAGCACCATTAACCCAGCGAACAAAGCCAACCTTACACTCTCCTGTCCTGACCAAGGAGACTGGAAAAACTCCAACCTGGACAAACATAACCTCCAAGATTTCATCAATATGAAACTTAACTCCACTCTCATCCTCCCTGAAATGGAGGGCCTCTCAGAGTTCACAGAGTATCTGTCTGAATCAGTAGAGATCCCGTCTCCTTTTGACATGTTAGAACCACCAGCCTCAGGTGGATTCCTCAAACTCTCCAAACCATGCTGTTACATTTTCCCTGGCGGTCATGGTGACTCTGCTCTCTTTGCCGTAAATGGTTTCAACATGCTCATTAATGGTGGCTCAGACAGGAAGTCGTGCTTCTGGAAGTTAGTGAGACATCTAGATCGAGTGGACTCCATCCTCCTGACCCACATCGGCGATGACAATCTGCCAGGCATCAATAGCATGCTACAGAGGAAGATTGCAGAGCTGGAGGAGGAGCAGTCACAGGGTTCGACAGCCAACAGTGACTGGGTAAAGAACATGATTTCTCCAGATATTGGTGTTGCGTTTGTAAACTTTCCTGAAAACCTAGATAGCCCTGAACCTAATTACAGAGTGCGCAAAAATGTTGAGGAGGCAGCATTCACCCAGCAGTTCCTCAACAAGCTAAATTTGAGGATTGAGCCTTTGCAAAGGCCTGTAGGAAACACTATCGAACCAATTACACTTTTTCAGAAGATGGGTGTGGGGAAGCTTGAAATGTTTGTGCTTAATCCATCAAAGAACAGCAAGGAGATGCAGCATTTTATGAAGCAATGGACAGGAAGCGAAAAAGACACCACATCGATTCTGCTTCCAAATGGAAAAGAATCTGAGTTCCCTCTTTCTTACTTGACTTCCATCTCATCACTCATTGTGTGGCACCCTGCAAATCCCTCTGATAAAGTTGTACGGGTTCTCTTTCCTGGAAATGCCACTCAACATCACATCTTTGAAGGCTTAGAGAAGCTAAAGCACTTGGACATCTTGAAGCAGCAAGTTGTCACTCAAAAGAGTTTGTCCTCTAGCATGCCATCAACACCAACACTAAAGCAAGCAAAGATGAAACACAGAACAGAAAGCAAAGAGAGCCTAAAATCTACCCCAAAACCTTCACCAAGCAAAACAATCAGAAAAGAGTCAAAGGAGGAAACACCAGAGAAGGCAAAGCTAGATGCAGAATCAGCCCATGAGAAAACACAAAAGACAGAGAAAAAAGAGAAAGCCCCAGTGAAAAAGGAAAAAGCAAAAACTGCTGAGAGGGAATCAAGAGCAAAGGCAGATCAAGCCGCTCAAAATGAAAGTCCAGAAAAGAAGAAGTCTGAGGTAAAGCCTAAAATGGAAAAGACTGTTAAAAAAGAGGCCAGAGCATCAGTGGAAAAGAAAAAGGAAGCCAAAAAAGATGTAGCTAAAAAGGAAGATGCCTCCAAACAAGAAGCTAAAAAGGATGACAAAGTAAAGAGGGAGGAGGCAAAGAAAGTTGTGAAAAAGGATCTAAGAAGAGACTCACCTATGAAAGAGAAAAAGGAAGAAAAGAGAGAGCAAAAGAAAGATATCAAAAGGCCCTCTAAAGACATGAAGAAGACATCTGCTGGTGGAGAAGAAAAGAATCTCAAACCAAAGTCCCTGAAGAAAGAGGACATTTCCAAAAAAGATGTGGGAATTCCATCAAAGCTTAAAGATAGAGGAAAGACAAAGGTAACAAAAAAAGTGGACAGTAGCAAACTTGCAGCGAGTGCAGCAGCTGTTGTAGTGGATCCGGAAGCAGAGAGATCTCTAATGTCCTCACCAGAAGACCTCACCAAAGACTTTGATGATCTCAGAACAGAAGAGTTGCTAGAAGATGATGCAACTGTCCAACAAAGTGAGAGCGAAATAATCATCCACCATGAGGAAATGATACAGACCAAAGAATCGCCAGAGGCTTTAGAGTCTGTGGATGAGGGTATAACCACAACTGAGGTAGAAGAAGACAATGGAGAAACACCAGAGGAGCAGGTACCTAAAGGAAAATGTAGTGGCAGTGTCTCTGAGAAGTTCGAAGATGAGGGCACTGTTATGGAGGAGACATCTGAAGGGGGGGAATATGAAGACAAAGGAGAGATAGAAGAAATCTATGAGCCACAAAAAGTGGAATTAGATAATAATCTTTCCCCTTGCACAGATGAACACAGCGCTAAAGTTAAACAAGAAGTTTGCACTAAGGATGATGATATGAGAAATAAAAATGTTGAGGATGACCATTTTACTCTGAGAGAAGCAGAGAAGCAGAATCTCTTTGCATCAGCCTCCCCTAAAGTGTCATCACCTGTATCTCCAGCTGCATCTATCCACGATGAAATGCCTCCAACTGCGTTTGAGAGCTTCACAGCTTCTGATGAGGAGGACAGAAATGAAGCCCCCGGAGATTACAGAGTTACATCTGGTGACACTCAGTCCACCATTAAAATCTCTAGTGTGCCTGCTCCCATTGGTGACATGTTCACCCCTAGGGACATCATGAGTGATGAAGCCACCAATGTTAAGACACAGTCTCCATTAACGGGTTTTGAGAAATCAGTGTCAGGAGAGTTTGATAAGAAAGAGTTCTCTCTGATGCAGGACATGCCGGGGTCAGATCACTCTGAGAGTGTTGCCACAGAAGGCCAAGACTACAACCACTCGGCTTCAACAATTTCCCCCACTTCATCACTAGAGGAGGATAAATTCTGTAAGGAGTTTCCTTCGCAAGGGTTTGCCACAACTCAAGAGTCATCTGAGAAGTGTCTCAACGACTCAGCCAGACTCAGTTCGATATCCACAACATCACCAATTGTTCGTTCCCCCTCTGTGGAATGTAAGAACACATTTAGTTCTTCAGCAGTGTTTGCTGCTCCAGTTGAACTGTCCACAACACTGGCAGGCAGCAGCAGACCAGCAGATGATTCCACCATGAGCCCAGATGACAAGATACTGGACGGAACTAATTCACCGCAGTCTTCAGGTCACACACCTTACTATCAGTCACCAGTAGATGAGAAAGCAGGAGCTGTACCGCCTCTGCAAGAAGAAAAGGCACAAGGTCCACTCATTGTGGAGGTCACAAGTGATAAAGAAGATTCCTCCAACATAGTTACCCCTGAACTACAACATTCCTCCCCAGTGGAGACAGTAATGTCCCCTCCCAAGAGCCCACAACTACCTGAGCCTGAATCTCCAATAAAGAAGAGCAAATCACCTTTTGATGTGGATCCCAAGAAACTTGGTGAAAACAGTAATTCAATCCTGTTCTCAGCACCACTGACCAAACATGATTCTGACACCAGTACCTCCACAGCTTTTAAAGAAGAGAGTAAGATGTCCATCTCAGAAGGCACCACCTCAGACAAGTCTGGAACTCCCCTGGAGGAAGTTGTAGCAGAAGACACATTTTCACGACTAGCATCAGCATCTACAGCCTCTCTGGCCACCAGCTCATTGCCAGAACCAACTACTGATTCACCTTCCCTTCATGCTGAGGTGGGTTCACCCCACTCAACAGAGGTAGATGACTCTTTGTCAGTCTCTATGGTTCAAACCCCAACCACTTTCCATGAGGCTGAGGGATCTCCAACTAAGGATGATAGTCCGAGGCCTATGTCTATCTCCCCAGATATCTCACCTAAGATGAAAAGCAAGCCACAAATACCAGACACTAAATCTCCAGAGCATTCTACCATGTCAATAGAGTTTGGCCAGGATTCCCCTGACCATTCCTTAGCCCTGGACTTTAGTAAGCAATCTCCAGAACACCAGTCAGCAGGCAGCAACTCACGTGCAACAGAAAATGGCCCAACTGAGGTAGACTACAGCCCATCTGATGAAACAGAGATGAAAATATCTGGGGAAGCCAAGTCTGCAAAAGATAACCCTTTGCTTTTTGATGAAATTGATTCAGCCCGTGCAACCTCTGCAACTCCTTCAGATGCCTCCCAGTCTACTCCCTCTGTCACAACCCCATGTCAGATGACAGAAATGCAGCATGCTGTGGTGGAGCAAACAGATAAGTCACCTGTCACCCCAAAGGCATCATCTCTAACCCTTTCTCCCCATTCTAATGACCCATCTCCTGTGTTAGGAGCTTCTGTGGCTAAAGACAGCCCCAGCCCCATTTCACCATCTGTAGAAAATGTAGCTAAATGTGATGCAGAGCAAAAATATGATAAGTCGCCATCACCTCCCAAAGCCTCTTCCCCTTCATGTCATCTTTCAAAAGGAGAGACACTTTCCCCGGCAAAGGAGACTAATCCTTTCAAATTTGAGGATTCTGCACTTGAGAAAAAATCCCCCGTGAGTCCCAAAGTTCCTTCGCCATCTAGTCTACCTCTCTCTTCTGATCCATACAATTGCAACTCTGCCTGTGGCTCCAGAGACCCAGACTCCACTAAGTGGAGCCCCTGTGCTCCATCCAAGACAGATGTCGACCTTTGCTTAGTCACTTCATGTGAGTACCGTCACCCTAAGACTGAACTGTCCCCATCTTTCATCAACCCTAACCCTCTAGAATATTTCATCAGTGAAGAGAAAGCTTTGAATGAAGAAAAACCTTTGGCCAAGTCAGGAGGAGGCCCTCCACCCCCAGGAGGTAAGCTTTGTGCCAAACAATGTGAAGAGACTCCACCCACATCCATCAGTGAATCTGCCCCCTCACAGACTGACTCAGATGTTCCGCCAGGGACAGAAGAGTGCCCCTCAATCACAGCAGATGCAAACATTGACTCTGAAGATGACTCAGAGACTCTACCTACTGACAGAACTTTGACCTACAGGCATGCTGATCCTCCTCCAGTGGCACTTAGGGACTCTGCCCCTTCATCTGGCCATCATGATGTCTGCATGGTGGACCCAGAGGCTCTGAAGGCTGAAGAAAATCTTCACAATGCCAATACCGATGGAGGAGAGAAGACCACTAAGAAAAAGCTCTCCAAAAAGACCTTGTCACCAGCAAGGAAGAGTGGTCTGTCAAAAGTGAAGGACTCAAAGACTGCTTCTCCAAAAAAGGGTGTTGGAGAAGGAAAAGATGTCAAAAATGCAACCAATACCTCTGCATCTAGAGGCGCAAAAGGTGCTACATTAGGTAAGTACTATTCACACAAAGGTGTCATTCATGCCACTTTTATTAACACTATTATTAAGGTTTTTAGAGATGTTAATAAGGGAAATGTATTATTTTTGCAGGTTCAGGTACTGGAAAGGCCTCATCATTGCCCAACTGTCCTCCCATGTACATGGATTTGGTTTATATTCCTAATCACTGCAGTGCCAAAAATGTGGATGCTGAGTTCTTCAAGCGTGTGCGGTCCTCATACTATGTGGTCAGTGGCAATGATCAGACAGCTCAGGAACCTAGTCGGGCAGTCCTTGATGCTTTACTGGAAGGAAAGGCCCAGTGGGGAAACAACATGCAAGTAAGTTTCAAGTTTAAGTGTAATAATTAATTTTGTTATTATTGAGCTTTAATATTTCCATCCCCATTTGTGATTCCAGGAAGGCTTGAATACATAAAGATGATATACAATAGAATTTCTCTTTTGGTCTTCTTTTTCATCAG
>JBBDHI010000020.1:6926621-6942267 GCA_037177115.1 Craterocephalus stercusmuscarum
ATAAATAAATTCTCTCTCTCTCTACTGTATATATATATATATTTATATATATATATTTAAATAAATTTAAAAAAAAACAATGAAATGCCAGGTTGTTACTGCACAGACAAAACTTAATTAATTTCCTGCTGTAGAGGAAACTGGATTGCAACTGTGTTACCAAACAACTGTGACCTTTTAAAGTGTCAACAGCACAAAAAAAAGAATTGAGAGTAAAAAGGCAGGTAGGAATAGAAATGAACTTCTTTGCATCGCCTCTGCTGCAGTCAGGCTCCTCCTCCTGTGCTGTCCTTCTCGTCCACACAGCAAATTTTATTGCTTCCATTTTCTTTTGTTTTCTGGATTTCCCCATTGGGTTATGTTTACGGCCTGAATTTTATGTTTAGCCAGGTTTTATGTTCTGAGAAAAGATACTCCTTAGCTGTCTGTCACTGGTCTTACCTGCTGTGACCTCGCTTCTTTATCAAGCAGAGCAATGGAATGGGCTTTCCCAGGCTGCCCCTAAAATCCGATTGGCACACCAAGAACAAAAAATCAATTTCTAACAAATATTCAGTGTAAACTGACTTTTACCTGAATAAGCCTTGGATGCCCATTCACAAGTGAATGCATGTGTGAAACCTGAGGGATCATGTTGGGTCATACTTGGTCCAAAACCATCGAGAGGTTATAGACCAGCAACAGAACATTAAAGTATGTCCTCTGACAGACAGGCAGCCGGTGTGACGACTTCACAGCTGGACTGACACTCCACTTTCTTGGTCTTGGTGATGATTCAAGCAGCAGACTTCTGAATAAGCTGCAGGTGACTTATACTGTAGATGTTTCTGGTAGACCTGTGAATATGCTGTTAGAATAATCAAGCTAAATGAAGATGAAGACATGGACCAGTTTTTCTGGGTCCTGCAGGGACATCAGATCTTTTAATGTTGATATATCAATAGTGGGTGGCATTCCCTTAGAAAACTTTCACTTTTAGTTTTCAGCCTTTTTTCTTTCATACAGAGATTTCTCCAAACTGGCTGACTGTTTCATACCGTGTTTATTCACCTGTTTGAAATAAAATTAAATCCCCCCCCCCCTTGTTTCTTAAGTATCTTTCGTTTTTCTTTTTTTAAAATATAAGAAAAAATGTAAAGTTTAATCAAACAAATTGGGTCTTATACTTGTTTACTTACAAGATATCATCATCCATTGCTTATTGCTACCACCCAATACCCAAGCTATCACACATTATGCCTTTTTTTTAAATTAGAAGAAAAACAATCTCATGAAGTCAGAGACTCAGAGGTTTTACAGGAAATTTCCATGCGTCTAATCTTATTTAATGGCTCTGGTTAAGTGGTTTTCACACACTTGTCTCCCCAAAAGAACAAGTGGAATTAGAGCTTTGGGTTAAATTTTGCATAATATTAAGCATGTTGTGTGATTTTACTTGTGCGTCATCCATTTGATGTTAAATTTGATGCTAAACCACTTCTAATTAAGTATCCAAACTCTTGAAAACATGTTTGTACTTCGTGATGGCTGCCTGTGGCATGTCTACTTTCACTGACCACCACAGCCTCGTAATGAGTCACATCTCACACAGCAAACATGAGAGAGCCAACGTTGAACCAAAACAGGATGTTATAGTAGGATGGAAATAGTTTTTTGTTGCCACAACACTGACCTGAGTCAGAGGATGACCAAACTTTACAGAATCTAGTTTTTGAGAAATCTCATTCTGGGTCAAACCTACAGCATGCCCACACGCAGCAGAGACAAGCACATATGTTGGCCAACTTATATGAAACTCAAACTGTGTACAGTATTATTCACATGTGAGTCATCTTTTCCTCTGGCATGGCACACACTGAATTCTCTTCAACTCTCCCTCTGACTGTATTGCATGTTGCATAATCACATTTCCCGGTGTTATCTGTGATATTCCCTTCCCATCTGTTCTTTTTTTATGCTGACCCTTCGTCATTAATACCATGGCCTGTGTGCCAGAGCTGCACCAGCAGATCTCGTTGAACAGTAATTTAATTGCAGGGATGTTATGGGAGTATAATGGATGAGGTTTTCTGGCGTTTAGGAAGAGCCGGGGCTGTCAGCTAGATTTGTTCACTTCCACGTGCTGGATTCCAGCAATTTGATGACTCGCTGCAGGATCCACCCATGCTTTCTCACTCATTTTGGGCTAAATGTGATAATCCAGAGAAGCAAAAAAATGAGTGTAAGAATAAAGTTTGACAGGCCTCGTCAAGCAGTGCTGTGCTTTTAAGGACAATCAATCAACATTCTGTTTTGCAGACACTTAAGTTCATCCACCAACATTGTTAAACTTCCCACGCTGAGATAACACAGACACACGGATGAGTGTGATAATTTCTTCACTCAAGCAAACTGCTTTTACAAAGACCGAGTGTTGAAACCACCCCCTGCTGCACGGTTCTCGGTAGCTTTGTGTGGCTGTCTGTCTTAAAGATTTGAGTGACAAGAACAGTGCACCACTTCTTTTCAGAGAAGTGGTAGAGACTTTTTTACCCGTTGATCTGTTCAGCTTCTACTGGGTCCTTTTTTATTATGACCCCCTATAAGTTCTACAACACTTTTGCTCCTCAGGTCTCTCCACTGACTATTTTGCTTCAGTAAAATAGTCCAGAAGTAAACAGTTCCCCCAACAGAATAGTCCTAAAGTAAGCAGTTCCCCCAGTAAAAAGTCTGACACGCCTCTGGTATTATAAACATGAACCCTTTACGACTGTCCAACGGTGCTGCGTTTCAAAACAGGATGATTTTTTTTAAATACATGTCATTCAGTAATAATACAATAAATCCCAATAATGACATTACATGGACTGTGAAATGGTTGGTAGTGAATGTCTTTGTTTAAACTTTCGTATGTTATTTGAAATGGCTTTGCAAGAATATGTGAATAGAGGGAGCTACATGTGTGTTTTTATTTCCTTTTTTAACTGTGTGCAAAACACTTGTGTTTTGCTTCAGACACATAAAATGCCTAAAATGATTTCCACTGACATGCCACTGATATTTATTTGATTAAAAAACTTTATAGGGGTCTAAGTCTCCCTTTATCAACCCAAGATCTTGGTGTCTGGACTGAAAGCAATGTTGTGACATCACATAAGCTTTTAGAAATAATGCAGCAGAAAGTTTTTGCCATCATCAAAGCTAAGAGTGGTCCAGCAGGGTATTGGTGTGTGGCGATATAAAATGCAGTGAGCTTAAAATGGCAAGATGAAACATCTTAGCCTCGGGTCTTCCTGACATATTTGGAGTCATGTGAATCATTTAAAGCAAAAGCATCAATAGTTAATAAGCAAGATGCCGCGTTTTTTCGTGCTAGGAACCCATATTGGTCAAAATGTCTCAAACATGCTCTCGGTAAAGGTTGTGAGTTCATGCACCAGGTTTCATTTTGACGGATCAGAGCTGTCAGCCTGCTGGGTTCTGTTATGTTTGGGTCCTGTGGTGGTCTTTCTGATTTTGACGTTTTCTATGTCAGGCTTTGCAAAGTTTATGTTGGGTTTTCTGTTTGTTTTAATCTTGTTTAATTTCATCAGTCTGGTTCAAGGTTCTTTTTCTGCTCTTCCTACACACCTTGATGAAATTAACCAGTTATCACACATTCCTTTGTCATTTGTTCTCTTTATGTATAAAATCTCACTGGTGTCCTTTATGCAGTACCAGGTCCTTACTGAAGTTTCACCTGTGCAGTGTTTTGTTAGTTTCTTTGGCTTTTGGGTTGTTTAATAACATTTTGGCTCATCAGTTGTTTACTTCTCTGCTGAGTTCAACATTTGTGTCACAATCCCCGTGAAATGTGACAAACGTATTCTGGATATGACCTTGCTTTCCCCTTTATTACTCGTTTTAATGACTAACGACTTTGTTTTCTGAGGTTCAGTCTGAAATAATCTGTGAAAGCACTGAAGATTGGAAAACTTCTTTTAAGAAAAGAAAAGCTAATCCTGTGTAGATATAGAGCAAGGTGAAACTCTCAATGCAACAAATATAGGAGTCAACTTTACCAAAAAATATACCAGTGTCTTAAGTCAAGTCAACTACGCCAATGGGTGTGCCTTAAGCAACTGTTTTTGAGTCATTGACTTTTAAGTCTTTATTCTAATGATATTCCACAATACTATCACAGAGTAGACATGCAACTACACACTAATGACACTGTTTTGTTTGTGCATGCAAAAAAAACTCAGCTTGCGGCTGAGAAATTAACTCATGATGTACAAAGTGTAGTTAAGTGTCTTAATCTGGACAAAACATAGGTTGTGTTTTAAGCCTGTTGAGCAGATTCCGGCTGCAGACATTTTATATGAGAATGAATCCATTGAAATAGTCACTGAATATAAATCGCTTGGTGTCACTCCAGATTCAAGTCTCAATTTCAAATCAAATATCAAGAAAATGGCCATAACTATCGAATACAACCTGGTAAATTTCAGACATACAGTATTTGATCATTTCTCTGTATGGATATTTATCCACACTCTTCCATGCATCTCATACTGTATCTCTGCTGTTCACCAGAAAAACAAGCTATAAAAATCCATAATAAACCCTTCCAGTACTGATATTGCAAGATTCTCCAGAGACATAACCTACTGAGTTTTGAATGTTGTAGGATTTTCTATACTAGCTAACGTCCTGTTACTTCTGTAAGATCCACCAGAATAGCCTCCATCTGTCACTGTAATGTCACATAACTTTTGAACAATCTGCATTTTTTTGTATGTAGGTACTTGTATGGTTTTTATATTTTTAATGTGCCCTTCCAGCAGACTGCAGGTGAAAATTAGCCTTAGGCTGACTCTGGTACAATACATCAAAAGGAAACATTTATGTATGAAATTGTACTTGGCCCCTTATGAATAAAATAAATACTGCTGCACTGTCATATTCAGGCCCATCCACCAAACCAGGCTGACTGAGTGCATGTTTTTTTACTTTGTGCAACACTGAAGATAAAGAAGGATGGAAAGTAGATTAAAATGCCTGAAAAACCAGCAGCTCCACCTTCCTATCCGATTACATTCCTGTATCTAAACGCGTCTCTTTAGAAGCTACCAGAAGGGACATCACAGTTTAACACCCAGTGGTTTTTAACGGTAGTTTCTGTGTGTGGGCAGCATGGTTTGAAATTCAACTCTCCCCTCACTGAGCTCCATGATCATTTGTAGTCTAACTCTTGCCTCTCTTTGGTACAGGTGTGAGGACCCGCTCCTGCTCCTCCTCTTCCTCATCTAACTATTCCATCAGTTTGTGTCTCAGCTCAAACAAAGCGAAACCCCAGAATAACACCAAAACCAGCAGCCGCTGCTTTAAACCCACAGCTCATGCGTCCCATCGTCCTGTCCCCTTCCCTTGCCCTCTCATCGTTTGCTGCACAAGCCTGCCTCTCCCTGGGAGCCCGGGGAGCTCTCTGCCACTGCCTAAGCCCCTTTCCCCTCCTCCTCCTCCTCCTCTTCCTCCTCCTCTTCTCCTCTCTGCCCCTTCTCCCTCTATGTGAGTATTACTCGTGATAACCAGCATGTGGAACTGGTGTCTATGGCACAAGCATGGGACTGGGCATGTGGTGGATGAACAGTGTGGGTGTTTTCTCTGTCAGTGACTGCATAATAACCCCCACTTACACACGGATGTGGTTCTGCAAATTAGAAATTGCATTAGCATTGTGGCAATCAGCGAGTCGCTGTGTTTTATACATGGCATCTGTTTTCCACACTCACCTGCTTTGCCAGAGGAGAAAACTTGCTCTTTTCAGGATTTATTACCAACGGAGGTTCAGCCTGTGCAGTAAATCTGTCAGCGTAGCGGCACATCTTTATGTACCTGTCTTATCGTCATCGTGTTAGAGCGTTTAAGGCTGTGCGCTTTTTGTCACGTGCATGTTTATTTTTGCTGAATCAACCATCTCCTAGATGGAGATAGCAATAAAACCCATCAAACATATGGCATTAGAAGACTTTCAGGGTGTTGTGCTGCATGTGTGACCAGCAGCAAGAAGAGCTACACGAGGAAACAAACCCATTTGAGTTAATAGATTGTGGTAGCTTGGGGATTATGAAAGCTTGTAAATGTTGTACGATTTCCACTGAATTACAAAAATTAAATCCCATTTTAACCTCAATTTAGGGGTAACCTACCCTTCAAGTGTTTCAGTTTGTTAGTTTACTTCAAAGAATTATACAGGAATAACAGTTTGAAAGTACAGTAGTCAGCTAGGCTGAGTATATCAGAGACCACATACTGTAGAGCTGCATTCAGGGGTCTCTACACAACATTAAACCTCTATTTTCTCCAAAGTATAATCTAATGTAAATCTACGTTAAAACTGAACAGCATCTGATTTGACATTTGGAATCACAGCAATCGTACTGTAGGAATGAGGTATAGGTTATTAGATAACATAACAAAGTCACCGAATGCAGTCTTTCTTATCTTGTTTTCTGTGGATAACAGTCCAAAATAACTAGACTTGAAAGGAAAAGTTAAAGGAGGAGGCTTCAGCGATGAATTGAGACAGGGATGCAGTAATAAAATGAAAGGCAGAATAATTGAAAGAGTAACACTGCAGAGGTAGATATGGCAGAGTGGAGTGTCAGAGCGAAAGAACAGAGGAGCGCCAAGTCAAAGTCACCATAATGAGGGAAGAGGTTAGAGCGAACAAGAGGATTCCACTGTTCAAGGTGTACTTTCAGAAAAACAGCACTGAAATGAAACCACAACATAATTATTTTATCATTTGGGCCAGTTGTTTTTATAAGCCGCAGAGAAACTATTTTTACAGTATTCGTCTACAAGGCCCAGGTGTGCCATTTTGCCTGAGGATGTCGAGGAGCCTTTCCTGCACTCATTTCCTGTTAAATTCCATTCAAGGAATCTGTGAACAGACTTACTTTTTTGTCTCAATGATGGGATGAAAAGTGGGGGAAAAGGATATTTCTTACATCTTATTCTGAGACATGAATGTCTGTGAGAAATCTGAATTCGGTCTGAAGTTATAAGGTTACAAACCACTTGGTGTCCGCTGTGATTTAACAACTCAGAAAATGCCGATCTGATTCTGACAGAAGCGTGTCATTTAGTGCACGAGTCACCATGTTTTGATCTGGTGTAGTTTCTGTTGACTTAACGTAAAGTAAACTCTGTCACCCCGGATTTATTTCCAAACAAACCTTTCTGCCAACATTTTTGTCCCAAAAAATAGAATAAAAATAAAATGGCCTGTCACATTGCCTTCCCTCAAGCCACACCTCAACATGGTAAGGAGAGACTAATGATGCCCCTGTGGCACCGGACTCAGTGCTGTTCATCTTGACTTTTTTTTGCCCTGCCGTGTTGCTCTATTCATTGGTTTGGGAAATGATAGATAATTATCCCTGAAGATGTTTCCCCACCTCTACAAGTCTGCCTTTACGCCAGCTGTCCACATCTTCCTCCTACAGAAACAGTAAAGATATCATTAAGTCACATAAGTTCATTACTCAGAACAGGATTGAACAACAGACCGGATCTCACTGGGAAACTAAGTTAGCAAACACCACTATCATGTAACTGGGATGAGTCAAAGAGGAGGCCAGGCTTGCTATTGCGTGTGGGGCAGGAGTCATTTTCCAAGAGAGCGGCTATAATTATGCGTGGATGTGTGCGCTGTTGCTTGTCATGTGGTGAAATCACTGTTTCTGCTTTGTGTGCTGTAGCAAAGCCTGCAGCTCTCTCCTCACTTCCTTACCCCCATCCCTCAGGCTTGGGCTGTTGTTCCTCCACTGTCCCTCTATTTTCACAGTGGGGGAGCTGTGGGATGTAGATAAGTTCCTTGTCAGCCGGAACAACAGGGAACCAGAGAGACTCTGTCGCATTTAGTAACAGCTTATGACTAAGTGTGTTCAGGTTAATGAAGTATAAAGTGACTGATGACCAGCTAAATGAGCTTGAGGCTTCTTTTTATGGGCCTGCATGGTAGAAAGATGATTACTAGTGAATTAAATAAGTAAGAAAAAAGAACTGTTAATGTGTTTGTTGTGAACTTCTTGTATTCGCCTGTGGTGATGAAGCATTTCATGACTAACAAGTGCCTTTTCTTTCTCTTTGTGTTGCAGGTGTAAACAGAAAATACCCAAACTCGACCCTCCGCCACCATCCGCGAACCGCAAGAGGGCCAGCAGGACATTCTCCCCAGGGTCAGAGGTCACGGCTGTGTCCATGCCTGCAGATATCAGCTCTAACGGAGTGCCCCCGAGCCGCAGCAGCAGCGCCTCATTCCCTGATATCACCCCCAGCTCCCTGTCATCCACAGATTTCCACTCCCTCCTCAACGGCGACAGCAGCTCTTCCTCCACCAGCGAGGATTCGGGGGTCCGCTCCGAGACTAAGTCCATTTTGTCACCATTGCGCGATAATGACGACTTGTTCGGGGACCGTGGGACATTTTTAACAGCCTCCAGTGGGTGCGGGAGTCCTCTGGAGGAGAGAAGTAAAGCGCTGATGTCTTCCTCTGAATCGTCCCCAGCTGAATCCAAAAGCCCGGCCTCGGACACCCATAATCACCTGCAGCCCTTCTCCTCTCCTCTGGATGATACCTGCCTTCACATCAGTTTTTCAGAGGATGAACTGCTGGAGAGCAGCCAGGAGGACACTAATGCTCCCCAGCGGAGTTAGGAGGATGAGCTGATGTTCCTTCATGCTCCTCTATCAGCTTCTAATCTAATACTTGCTGTCAGAACCTCCTATATTTGCACTGGGCTCCATTTCAGGACTGCAAATCATTCCACTCACTTGTGACACAGCGCACCTGCTACTAAAAATACTTCATTGTATAAATGATTAGCCTGTGGACAGATTTAGTATTTTTGTAATGAAATTCATGACCTAATGTTGTTTTTAGGGACTAGAAAGCTTAGCAGAGTACATGTAGTTTCACTGTTGATGTCAGATGATGTAGAATTCAAAACTAACAAGGGAACACATTTTATTTTTGCTAGTAGTCGGTATCAGACCATTATTTTGTATGATGCTTCACTGTGGTACAAACTATTCTGGGAGTGTCCAGATGTCAGTGATATTGGATGGTCGGACTAGTTGGGGGTGATGTTGAGAAGAGCCTCAGCTTCTGTAGAGCACCTGATA
This sequence comes from Craterocephalus stercusmuscarum, assembly GCA_037177115.1. Lineage (NCBI taxonomy): Eukaryota > Metazoa > Chordata > Actinopteri > Atheriniformes > Atherinidae > Craterocephalus > Craterocephalus stercusmuscarum. Next base: position 6,935,775 of record JBBDHI010000020.1, read on the forward strand.
AGGAAAGAAAAGAACAAGAAAGTCTGTGAAGGGGGCCGGATGGCGGTGGGGGGGCGGGGGTAAAAGTGAGCAGATCAAACTTGTTTTTTGTTCATGCGCAGCAATCAGTGTTTGGAGTTTATGATTTTTATACTTTCTCGGTCACGTTGGCTTTAGAGCTTTATTTGGGGAATTTTTAGACTTAAATGCTTTAAGGCAGTGCTGGGAAAGGTGTTTTCCCTGTATTACATTAATTCTGTCTGCTGCATTGTTTGAAACAGGGTTACTACTTTTAAAGGAAAGTATTTCGATTCAGAGACAGAAAGGGCAGAAAAAAAATCCACTTCTACATAATCTTGCGGTCATTACAGCTTGACTTTGCATATGTCTGAGTGGGAAGTCTGTTATGATAAATAAACCCTGAGACTCAGTTGGAAGATAATTGGAGAGTTGTTAGAAGGAGGCGGCATGGCAGATTGATTTTTCTCATCTTCACCTTAAACCCTGATTAGAATTTCCAAGAAAAATGTCTGCGGGTCAACCTGAAAAAATGGAAATCAATTTTTTTTTTTAGTGTATTGAAAAACATTAGACAAAACAAGAAAAAAACAGCTACTGTAGGTATGGATGAAATAAAAACTCTGTGTCATTTCAGCATATCCAATATCCAAATGCAGTCGTTCCGCTTTCCTCAAATATTCCTGTTTATGCAGGTATTCCTAAAACGAAATCCCTTAAATGTCAAACATATCACGAAGCAAATATCTTCAACAAGTCAGCTGTGTGGCGAAATACGTTTTTCCCAGTAAAGCAGTAGCTGCTTAAATTTGATGCTCTTTAATGATACAGGAAGTGCATTGGGATTACCTTTTGATGTGTTGAGGTAGAGAATAAATGGACAGAAGTGAAGAGGCTGAAGTGTGACCATGATGGAGGGTGTGGATGTGAAGCGCCTTTGGGCGAAATGTTTTACACCCAGAAATGAGGCTTTTCTCAACATTACATGTGGCAGGGAGCTTAACAGCAATAACAAATGGATGAAACATAATAAAGAGATCTAGCAGAAAACTGCAGCCCTGTACTGTCTTCCTTTTTACTTGTTTTTATATTATATTCAGAGAAGCTCAAGGTCACACTGCAGGTGCTCACTGAATTCTCTCTTTATAGCTGAAATGGCCTGTCAGTGCACATATATTAATCTGCATATATCTGTCATTTGATGGCATGTTTCTCTGTAACTGCAGCGCGGCATTTATAATTTGCTCCACGGATGGAGCTGGGTGCGCTGTGAGGAGATAAGGCTGCTGGCCATAAACATACAGATGTATTCTTCACAGGTACAGCTGAGGAAACCAAGAAGCACACGGCTGAATTTGAATCCCTGCAGTTTCATTCCTGCCATAGGCCCATTAAAAAAAAAAGTTCTTCTTTTTTTCTTTAGTGTGAATGGGAGCAAAAATAATGTGCGCTCTTCTCTTAAGCCCTTTTTACCAGCGTCAGTGAAGTCTCATTAGAAATCGTTGCACACAAATTTGTGTCAAACTCTCACATGCATAACATTTTCAGTATTTGAGACTTTTTGTCATGTTCTCCCCACAGGTTGCCTGTTCCCTTTTTCATTTTTGAGCCCACAAAACTCCCATTTGCAGCGAATCCTGTCGCTGTGAGGCAGGAACGTGTGACTGACAGGTTTAATGCCCTCAGGGCCTCTGTGGGATGCAGTTATTAGAAAGGAGGCAAATTGGAAATCCCTCAACTCAAAGGTATTAGAGCTGTCATTTCCCTCTGCTCTGATCTCAGCAGTGCAAACGCCACCTCTGGCACAGCAAAACATGAAAAAAAATTGTGGAGAGTTTTAGTTTTAGTGCATGAAGGCCAGTTCTCCCTTTGTGCCAACCTTCGACGCGGTATTCCCCAACTGGATAATCAATAATGCAGGATGTCAGAGTGTCTCGCCTCTCCTTCCTCTGCGGAGCAGAAAGGCTTCCATCCTTCTCGGTGCACTAGACACATCTGATCCACGATCAATGCAGTGTAGCCAGCTAAGAGCCTGCTGAAACCTAGACTGATTTTAGAGAGATGCTTTAAGCACATGGCTGCTGTACTTTGTTTACCCTTTAATGTTGGTGGAAACATGTGAAGACACGGACGAGCTGGTAACCAAAGCTTTGCGTTTGAGATGACAGACCCAGGGATGAACTAATCCTGCTAACCTGCAGGATTAACTGCTGCCAGCTGGGGTGCAGATAAAGCAACGGATTCCTTGTTTTTTTTTTCAATAAATCTAAAAATGCTGTGAGTCTCAATTCCCATTGAAAGAGTGTAAAGAAAAAAGTAATATATAGTACAATGTTACCTTAGCTATTTGCTTTTGAGATTGATAATTCTCACCACGGGCATTTAATGGACTTAATTTATTTAAAACTTACCAAAATCGCATCAAACATACTGAGACCTTCAATAAAGTCCTTGGCTTTCCAGACTGGGTGTCCATACCGTGTGGCTGCAAAAAGAGCCCAAGTTGTCGCAGTTCCACCATTTTTTACAGGTATGGCATTTTAGTGAAATACTGTTTGGTTCTTACCAAATGTCCTGTACACAATGGCCAAATTACCGCACTTTGATGTCATTTGTCCAAATGACGTTTTTCCAGAAATCGTGTAGTTTGTTCAGCCTAAACAATGCAAACCTGAGCTGTTCTGTCGTGTTCTTTCTTCAGAGGTGGCTCTTTGTCCTTTTCAACACCCTTAATAGTTCAGTCTCTCTGATTATTATATGATTTACTGATGTCTTCCCTCCGTTCTGTTACATTTATACACCACTCACACACGTTGGTCGGACTGAATTTTCAGGTAAGATTTACAGAAAATGTGTAACTTTCATGCTAACATTGTTGGGTATGTACAGTACCACTCCCGAAAAATGTCAGCGTCTCAATAACTTCCACACAGACTGCAGTGAGACTCTAAGGCATGTGATCATTCTTATTACAGTTCTGGCCGGAGGTGTGTGCTTGGAGGACAACAAAATCACAAATGTCCAGCAGACTAAACTACAGAAAGGTACTCCGGTGCATACAGTCCATAAAACATGAGAACATAAAATCTACAAGGCTGCAACAAATTGGCAAGTACATGTCCATCTGCACAGAGCCTTGTGCTACACACTCATTATTTTGTTACTTTAAGAAAGAAAGTTAATAAGCTTTAATGCTGCAGCAAATGGAAAAAACATTTAAAAAATGTTTTCAAGTGTTTACTTCTTTATCTAAAAATAGCATATGCGATCGTTCTTAAACCACTTGTATGTGAGGATAGTAAGGACTAGTGGTGTTCCGATCGATCGGCCACCGATTATGATCGGCTGATTTCCGTAAAAAAGTACGTGATTGGTGATCGCCGATCAGCGTCTTTTGTTGCCGATCACAAAACCCGATCACCTTTACTCCATACTTTGCAGCCTGCAGAAGCGCTGTGTGCGGTATAGCTCCCGCTTTCCTCCGCGTGGAACTTCTGCGCCGTGATGTGAAGCTGCATCCTGTAACATGCGCAATGGAAAGTACCTCACAGGAGAAGCGCATCAAAATCCTTTAAAACTATGAATCTAATACAACATTTAAAGAGCTAACAGCTGACAGAGTCTGGTGAGTTTTCAAGTCTTACTGTACAGAATGAGAAGAAGACGCCCGCAGCAGCCATAATGCAGCTAACGCAGCCAACAGTTACTATCAGCCGTATATATGAACAACGAAAATGAAAAAAGATGCAGTCCTCCATCAGACTGTGTGCTCTTACATGAAAGTTCTCCTTTAAGGTTTCTCATCCACTGTAAGTTAGATATACGAAGCTCAGACATCAGTCCTGTTTTGTTGCAGAGTTTAACACCTCACTATAATTGAATAAAATTTAAAATTAAATTGAAAAAATGTAAAATGAAAAATCACAGCAATGTGATCGGTATCAGTGATCGGTAGTGATCGGCACTCAAGGGTGATCGGTATCGGCATCGGTGGCAAAAAGTATGATCGGAGCATCCCTAGTAAGGACACATACGTAAGCCTTATAAGCCAGGCCTTTATTTCTCTTTGGCTTGAATAATAAGATATTTCTTTCCAATCTACCAGAAGTGGAAACTCTAAATAAAACTTCTTTATCAAAGTTCAAACCACATGGATATCTGATGGCCTTTGTTACTTTCTTATTCTTGTTGATTCCATGCAGGCCTGTTTTTAAAAACCTCTCTGCACTCTTTGCAGATTTTTCATCAGCTGTCAGCTAGCCAGCAGCGTAACACGCCGCAGCCAGCCAGAACATAATCTATCAATTTCAAGTGCAGGTGTATTTGTAAACATCCTGTTTTCCTTTCTTAAAACAGGAGAATGACATATGGTGGGGAGTCTGCTGACTGATTAAAATCTGTTTGTCATTCTTTCACATTATAGTAGCAAACCTTTATGCTTGGTGAGCTTACGGGTTCTGTGCTCGTTCAGCGTAGTGTCGTGTCCGGAGTTTGATCCCTCAGGTTCAAACCATTTGCTTTCTACGGAAAGGGTTCTCTTTAAGGTCAAGTGGAGAAAAAAGTATTGCATCCACCCAAGACTTTCATAACCTGCTCAGAAAGGTCAGCTATAGTCTGAAAGCAAAGCATCTCCTCTTATTTAATCTTTGATATTTGATACAGCTAGCTCCTTCTGCAGAGCTAAATATAACCTGTGATGACTAAGACTGGCATGTGATGTGGTTTTTTAACTTACAGAGGTTGTCCAAACAAATATAACTGGATAATAACTCAGCAGGAGAGTCAGCCCTTCTTACAGGAAAGAGCAAAGAAGGTGAACTAAAGTGTGTCGTGTCCCTGATGGCGAGTCGCCTCAATTAATCTAAAAATCGAAGGTGCGGTTTGAGATTTAGGGAATTATTTGTAGTTCCCCATAGCTGAGGACTTAATACTGCTTGCATCTTTGCAGAAAACTATGAAGAAATGTCCAATCCATTAAAAGAATAAAATGTCCTTTTCACACATTGTTTTGCAAAAGCATAATAAATTAAACTAAATATTGAACAATTTAATAATGACACTCGCTGACATCAAGAAGCATAAATAATACATGGTCAGAAAAACACAGGGCAGGCGAGAGCACACTTATAGAACTTGTTGGTATAATAGTAATTCAGAGCAGAGCTCCTGTTTTGAAAAGAAGAACAAAGATAATATGCAGATGAAAACTGCAGAGGATTCATATTGAACAATAACAATGTAAACTTTTTTTTTCTTAAGTAAAATATTCAGAGCACCTCGTTGGGATATGATAATTGATGGTTTGCACAGAAAGTAAAGAATATGGAATTACAGCAAAATCTTATCTCTGGCAGCTCTGACTGAGAAGCTCTGTGGTTATTCCTGACTTTGGTGGGCAACCGCACATCTTCCTCCCGAACATCTAAACCCAGATATGAGCACAATTCTGCCATAATGTGGAGAACTTCCATGTGTCGATGGTTTTGAAGTCTTAGTGAATACAGATGTGGTTTTCAGTGGTGCTGAATAATGTGATTTAAATGCCTTGAAGAGACGTAACGTCTGTGTCATTAGCATGTGCTGCATTGTAAATGAGAAAGATTTTATCACAACTTTATAAACACCAGATTCTATCAAATAAAATCATCACAACCTTGGACTGCATATGCCTGATATTGTTCCATCTATCAGCAGCTCTTTGGCATCTACAGAAAGAGAGATGTTCTGTTTGTGTCAACATGAGTAATCTGTGTTCAGTTTTCCTCAGAAGTCACTTCTCAGAGTTGGAAATGATTTCACGAACAGAGCTAATCGTGTGCTTGACTTATTGTGTCTCATTGTGTACTTGAATTACAAGGCTTGATGCTTTTTTTAAAAAACAAACCAGTTATTTTCCTTTAGCTCCCATTGTGTTGGATCACAAATTAATTTCATTATGATCCTCTCCTCACATACAGCCACCAGGCCCTCAGTGCAGCTTCCATGACTGATAGAATTGAGTCCACGCCCCGTTCATCCTATCAAATCACGATATATCTTTTCTTTTACCAGGGTACCAAGAATGAAGTAATTAAAATTATTCATTTGGGAACATTTATGAGAGGATATTTTTTTTCTGTGGGTACTTGTCAATCTGAGCCAAATCCCATTTTACCAGGAGTCATTTTATATATTTTTCTTATTCATTTCTATATTTACTGGGATTTTTAGAGCATTTCTTGTAAGCAAATGTTTGTTTTTATGATATGCTTAACAGGTGGCGTCTTCTACAATTACTCGACGGTAAAATGTCAGTGGCTGATCTGTTTGTATAACTGTCTTTTATTTAGCTTAAAATGTAATAAATGTAACTACAATAGTTGCACTGTCTCACCTAATTTTAATGCCAACCTGGGTTAAACTGTGGACCAATTTAAACTCTTTGAACCCTGAAAATAGGTAAAAAAGTCACATTTTTTAAAACCTGAAATCTTTATTTGATCCTTTTTTTTTGCAT
>JBBDHI010000020.1:6975553-6986318 GCA_037177115.1 Craterocephalus stercusmuscarum
ATTAATTAATTTATTTATTTATTTATTTATTTATTTATTTATTTATTTATTTATTTATTTATTTATGTATTTTATTATTATTATGATTGATGTGTGGGCAGTTATTCATCACAGTTAATGTTATGTGGCAGCAGTGCTCCACACAAAATCCTGCAGATGGTAACAGTCTTTAATTAATGGTGAAATTTAACATCAAAATTAGGCAGAATGTGGTATCTGTGACAGAGGCATAATTGTTGGTGGCAGATGGCAGTTTTGTGAAGTTATTAAACAGTTAATCTCCAGGGGTTTTCTCAACAGACAGACATCCGAATGGTACAAATGAGCAGATGATCTGCAGATGGAAATACTGATGAGAGGTCAGAGAGAATGACCAGACTGGATGAGAAGGATAGATTAGATAGATTTGTTAATCATCAGAGAGAAATTAGATTGTCAATGCTATGAAAATGAAATCAAATCTGCTATAAAGTAAGCAGATGAGGCAGATTATTGGTTAAAATGCAAGAGTCAAATGTAAAGTTAACAGGACTTATTCAGTTGGCTAAATGCTGAAGTTACTGGTGGTAATTTGTAAAATGTTTAAAGATATCCACATCTGGTGTTAAAAGTTTAAACCTTAAACATGAAGCTTCAGCCACCACAGGCTCACCAAAACTCATCAGAATACTGTTAACATGTTTGTTGAAATGCAACAAAAACTCAGTAAGTTAATCAACAAAACATAAAAAAGCAAAAAACACAAAAATCACAGGAACAGCTGCAAAAGCAAAAAGAATAACAAGCAGTCCCACAGTGCTTGAGAAACAGAAATGTTAAAGGGGAAAAGTAACACCATAAAACAATAAGAAAGCATGAATGGATGACATCCAGGATGAATGGGCTCAGTAAACAACCCCATAAGAGAGGTTTTACGTAACAGGACACAGGTGAAACTTATCAAAACAGAAAAATTTTCCTCTTTTTTATATCAAACAGACAAGGAAAACAGAACAAGAGTTAGATAAGGCACAGTAGGAAATGTTTGCCAAATTTTCTAACTAAACTAGAACCAGGACAAGGTCAACAACCCAGATCATCCTGCTCCCTCCTGAAGATGCAGATGGACGTCCTGGATTTGCTGGGTGTTTCTTCAGCTCATCCTGGGCCCCTCACAACTATTCAATAATGGTTCAGGCCACAAACCACTGAAGTATAGTTGCTTATGATGTGGATCTATTTTCAACTTTGTCTCAAAGTCAAAATAATTTTCATTGAAACTACACTATTGCCATGACAGGAAAATCACAGCTGATTAGTCTGACTTTTACAGAATCCTGTTGAATCCATGATACCGAGAACTGAGGCAGTTTTCAGGATCGATTGACACTCTGCTTTCCCATAGACTGCTTATCATTTTACATCTTTTCCCATTCACCTGTGATAAAAGCTGTAGCCACAAGAGGGCATACTGTTCCTGTAAAAAAAAAACAATAAACAACAGGGGAACAGGTATTCAGACATCATGCTTTCAATCTGAGTATTTCTGCCAGCACAGAGGTTCGAGCTGATAAATTCCCATTTTTATGGTGATGTTTTTGTGATGTTTTGCAACAGTGCAGGAATGTTCTGCCTGATACGTCAGTCTCACCTTGTCACTACAAGAAGCATTAGCAGGAAGAAGACAGTGGATTAAATGTAGAGTGGAGGTGGAATCAGTTGCAGGTTTCATTAAGACACAGATGACAAACTCACTGTTTCATTATATTCTGATAACAGAATGAATAGTTACATTCCCCATTACAACCCTTGTCTATGCTGATAAATAAAATGTATTAATGCACACATTTAGCTGGAGGGACGTGGGCCGAACGGTGTCCTGAGACCGCCTGATCGTTGCAGACAAAAGGTTAATTCAGCAGATCACGTTTGATGAGGCCGCCATTATCAATCGGTGCAACCTGACATAGTGACATTTCGCAGTGGCCACATGGTGACTCGCTGGCATTTAAGATGCAGCAGAAGCAAACAGGCCCAAGTCTGAATCCAAATCGTCTTTGTGTGTGAGTCTTATTGGAGAACACGTGAGGGGAATACCGCTCACTTGAAATTATTTACATTAAATACTTGAAATAATTTTCTGAACAGAAATAGAAAAAAAAAATTGGAAAATGTATTCATGAATGATAGTTACAACAAAGTCAGTTGTTTGAGATAGTTTAGATGTGTTTTGAGTTAAAGGAACGATTGATCAATTATTACAGGTGTGTAAGTAAAGCACAGGTATTATGGATGACTGCTGTTTTTTACTGACTGCTCCAGGAAGCAGGATGTGAGCCAGTATAGGCTATGCTCAAAAACAGGAAAGTTTCAAATGTCTGGAGATGGATTATATGAGCAATAAGATTTAAAAATTTAAATATTATGGGATAAATAGCCTACTGTATTTTCTCTTCATGTTTTTAGTTTTTAAGACACAATTTTGTTCTGTTGTGTTAAGTGATTTTAGTTTTTGAACCTGGGGTCTACCCTAACACAAAGCATCCATGATGAGATCCAGATGACTTCCTGTACTTATCTTACATGCAGCCGCTACTATTTGAACCTGTAACACAGGGTTCATAAGTTGTGATAATCAATCAGTGATCTAACATGACAGCTTTCACCTGCAGGTTTTGTGCACAATGAAAACATGTTTTTTTTTTTTAAATGACTTTGTGGGACGTTTACTGATTTGCATGTTGTATTACAACATGTAACACATAAAAGCCCCACTGTTGTGTTTGAACAAGAGCTATCTCACCGTCTACTTTGCATAACATTGTATGCAGCGTATTTCTTTTAGTGCATTTACATACATCTCTCTTTAAAGAGGTCATATTCTCTTTAAAGAGGTCATATTCTCTTTAAAGAGAATATTCTCTTTAAAGAGAATATGACAACATTAGACAACATTAAATCGTATACTAAACTGTCAGACAGCTCTTCAACGTTTTGTGGGAAAGGGGCATTGTCCGGAGGGGTAGCCGTCCAGAGAGAGGGCAGCAAAGCTCAGAGGGATTATCACACTTAAGTCAAGTGCTTCTGATCTGCATCGTGCAACTTCATGCACTTCAGCTACAGACCGGGAGTGGTTGTGCAAACAAAATTAGAGTACCTGTGAACCACAACCTCACTGGACTGTAAACCCACACACTATAATGCTTACACCTACATTTAAATCCCCATCTTTGAAGTTGCATTTATCTGGGGAACAGAGGGCCTGGGATAGTCCAGGTTTGCCAGGTTCCACGCACAGGCATGTGCAAAAAAAAGTCTGAGACAGTTAGAGGGTATTGTAAACATCCTAATCAATACTGATGTCCTCATAGATGCAAAAGAAGATGCAGGTCATTTAACAACACAAGGATGGCCTCTGAAAACAGTTGTTTTTTAATAGAAACATGTGAATCCAACAATTAATGTAAAGAAATGTAATTAAGAAAAGCTTTAACACGATTTATTTAATTTGTTTTTAGTAAAATAAATAAATAAAAAAGGCATGGTGTGTTGAAACCCAAAAAACAAATAACGTTTTTTTTTTACTGATTACTGCTTTGTGTTCATCTTCTCTTGCATGAAGAGTCTTTTTAAATATACATTTTCTGGCACATTATCGCCACCTACTGCCAGTCTGTGTAACACTGCTGATCACTCAAGCTTGTACTGCTCACAGGGAAAAAAAATCTAAAAAAAATAAAATGCCATTATTACCTCTGCTGCTGAACCTGAAAGATGTACCTTTGTGCATTTGATATTAATCTACAGAAATTATTTCTCAGTTGTGTTCAATGGATCAGTTAAACAGCAAACTTTACCTGCTCAGAGCTACACTTGTATCTCCTGATAATGATATTTTGTATGCAAATCGGACTGTTCAGAAAAAAGACTACAGTAAAGGTGGAATAATTGTTTTAATCCAGTAGCAAATTTATATGAGCCTTATAACCTTTAAGCTTTCTAACATCTGAAATTCATGAATACAGAGAAAGTTTTCTTTAAAGTTTTTCTGTCATAGCCTTCCTCTTAAGTTCTGTCCTGCAAGCATTGCTTTACACAGAACTGCATGCTTTTTCAGTAACTACATACTACTTCATTTCCTCTTTAGCCCATCTGACTGTTAGGGATGAAATTATACAGTATGCGTCCAAATAACTCTACCCTTCCACACAATGCTGGCAACCCTTCATCCTACCAAGCTTGGGGCACCAAAGTCTGCATCTATTCATTTGTTTTGCTTGAAATGTGTCTGAGTACAAAATAACTCCCACAATTTAAAATTATATAGCACATAGATTCAGTCTTACACAAGTTATGCGTAAGTAAAGGTCTTTATTCTTTCATCAACTGAGTCAATAAAAATTGTAAGCATTTTTTAACATATTTAGACAGATTAAGATCCTAAATCTTAAGATTTGTGGTAACATTAGAGCTGAGGACCTTTTCTGCTTGTTTTCTATATCAATTTTGCATCAGAATAAAGATATTTCCTAAGTAAGAGTTACTTTAAACTAAGGAGCCGTGTGTACATAACTTTATTCCAGTTAGCTTTTCAGTTGTATTTTATGTTTTTTTGTAGATTTGGGTCATGTTTGCTCTGTATGTACCCAGTGTATTATATTCATCACCTAAAGCAGATTGTGATTGCATTACACTGCGTAAAAGTGCTACTATGCATTCATCATGATTTGCCCCCAGCTATATTAACAGCTTGATCTTTCAGGAGGAAGTCTTCCCCGTTTTCACTTCTCTTGTTAAAGGGTGACCTCATAAACACTCATTAGAAAATAGATATCTTTTTGCAAAGGCCACGGGGGGCTAGTGGATAACAAAGTGTGACCGTGGGAGGGTGTGTGGTTAAGTTGTGTTAATGCAAGATGCATGAATGTTTTTGTGTGTGCGCGGGCTTCTAATTGGAGTCAGAGGTGTTCAGGTATCTCAGGTTGGTGGCTTGTAACTGGATCTTGACGTGACTCGGACAGGAAAAGGCCTCCATCTTCTCTCGTTGTCTTTGCAGAAATGCTTCATTCTGTTGAGGCTTCAGGCCGCTGCAGGTTGCAGCTGCATTTCAACAGGAGCTATTTTTAAAGGTAGTCGCATACAGTGAGAGAAAGGAAAATGTCTTGCGTGTTGGTAGCTTTAGGTGTTTTCCTGCGATGTGGCGAACCACAGAGGGGGGTTTCTGCTGATTAAAGATTAATGAGCAGCTGAGTGTCGTGTAGTCCAAGCCAAACATTCCTGCACTCTTTCATGCAATGTGTGTGTGTGTGTGAGAGAGTGTGTACATGTAGACTGGGCTGCAGATGCAGGTTGTGGCTGGGCTATTGTGAAGGTATCAGATTTACCTTGGCTCACATTACACCTGCTGTCTTTGGGTGTGTGTGTGTGTGTGTGTTTACATTAAAAGGAGGGAGAGCACAGAATCAAGAGTTAAAAACTATGCCGTTCTTATTTTATGTCATTATCTTGTTATGCTTGCCTTGTCTGCGCCCCCAGTTTGTTTCACATGCTTACAGAAATATTGTCTTCATCCTCTATTTTTTTTTATCTTTCACACATTAAAGACACTAAATGGCTTCGCAGCTTTTGTAAAAACAATCTGCTCTCAAATTATTATTGGTTTCTTTAGTTGTTTTCCTTCTTTGTACAGCTCTAAACCATCCTGTGGAAAGTTACATTATTAATCTGACAATTACATATAGTTCTGCAGAATTTTAGGATGAAGGGCTTTTCTTTATAACTCTTCCATGCAGCTAAGCAAAGAGGATAAATTAAGGAAAGTAAGAAGAGGGAAATTTATATGGAAATATAATTTTAGAGGAAATTTTACTGTGACCTTGTATGGAAGGGATTTTTCACATTCCAACCCACATCCAGCACAGGCCAGATGAAAATTGACAGCAACCATCTGCTTCAATCGCATTCTTGGTTTTCTTCAAAGGAAAAAAAAACGTTGGCAGCTTGATACATAAACACTTTAAACATATTGTAATGACCCATTATATAACCTTTTGACCTTAAAACTCAATTTTCGAGATTCATTTGATGGCACAGTGAAATCAATTATGTGCGTTTTTAGAGCCCAGTAGTGTTCCGCAACTGAGAAACTGCACTATAGAATTTTAACATCCGGGACGCTGCCTGCTGAGTGTCACGTTGCACATGGGTTACAGCTGGCAAATGAAGTAAACACACCGGTTGTTTTGAAGGTATGCCAGCAGATTCAGCAAAGAAACATTGGAAGACATTATCGAAGGAAGAGAGGAAACGAAGAAGAGGCAAGGAGGAGCAAGAGACAAGACAAGAGTCGAGGAAAGACAGTTTTTTACTGTCTAGAGTTTAACCGTCGCTAGGGTCGCGTCACTGAGAAAATGGTACAGTTGTACAGTGGGTCTTTAAAAAATTAACAAGAGACCTAAGATAATTTTTTTTAAATTAATGTTCATACATACATACTAGCAAAATATGAATTAATATATTGATATTAATACAGATTAATATTGATATTAATAGTCATTAATACAAGCAATCAGATCTATTGACCTGCCAGAAATAAAGTAGTATTAAAATCAGGATAATGTTTTAAACGTAGGTTTGCTTCATATTTTAGTATCAGTGGACTAGAGGACAAGAAAATTAATGATTGTATGTACTAATCGATCACAAAATTATTCATGTCACACAATTTCCATCTCAGAGTAGCTACATTCCTAAAAACCTTAACAAAGAGTTTAACTTCACAAAGAAAATAGCTTAGGCCTGCAAAGATACCAAAATCTATTATAATTTCAATTTCAACATGTACAATATCAATATTGCGAAGACATTTTGACCTGAAACAGTAAAACCAAGGTGTGTTAGTGAGGGCTACGCCCATCTTAGAGTAAGATTAAGCTACTCTTTGTTCTTCTTTATTAATGAACTAACATGCACGGATGCAGAAGTGGAAAGCAGCCCTATGAGATTAGCAACATACATTCAGTTATTTGGTTATAAGTCATGTCATAACCACAACATTCAACGATGATATTGCATGTTTTCCTGTTGGTCAGCCTTCAACCTAATCAAGTAAAGCTGAAGCCATGGGCATCCTTTGGTCTAATTTAGGGAGTGTGGAGCGATGTTAAAATATTCTCAAGCCACTCTGAAAAAAACATCAATTTATTAAACTCATTACTGGATTTAATAATGAAATCAATGTCTGAAACACACCACAGGTAGGTTTCATTTGAAGTCCCAGCAACCAAATCTGTTTATCACCGCTAGATGTTATCATTCCCACCTGTCACTCCGACTGCAGCTGCACCTGCATGTACAGTCAGACTGTGAATCCATGATAGAAATGGATATACAAGGAGTTTTTCTAGATGAAAGTAAGTAGAAGTCCCTAACTCAAAATAGCTGACAGCAAAAATGTGTTTCATATTGATGACGTAGGTGCTCCTTGTTTTACAAATGAAAGACTTGCTCACCCTGTCAAGTTTAAATCTTAGCATGAAGTTGTTGAGCTGTCGTTGCTTGGTTCTGAGAGTAGAGAAAAACACATTGTTCTCTTGCTATTATTATCAATGTATGGAGAAAAAGACTGAACAGATCCAGAGATAGAAGAAGCAACTCCTTTCACTGATGGGCTTGTTTTAGATAACAAAGCCACAGGGCCCACACAGATGACACCAAACAGCTGCACACAACTTTGTTAGCAGTTTATTCATTTTCATGGCAATAATTAAGACAAAGACAGCCCAGGTAAGTAAGGAGTAGTTTGATTCTTGTTGTGTATCCCTCCGAGCTTTACATGCACTCTTTACATTCTACTTGGAATTGTCTTGAACCTGAGAATGTGCTAAACAAATAAACTTGACTTGTCCAGGCTGAATCAGTCTGCACTCCAGTGATGGTATAATTCACTTTATTCAGACCTGCAACAAGTTCCTCTGTGGTGTGGAGGTTAGTTGTCTCACAATCAGAAGATTCCTGTTGAATCTTAGCTGGAGCTTTTTTATGTGTTCTCCTTTTATTAGTCCTTGTGTATACTCCTACTGAAGGATGCTAACTGGGCCAAAACTCAGCAGTCACAAGAAAGTTTAGAGTCAGAATTATTTTCTTAATAAGATGCCACACATTGCATAGAATAGCAGATACTGTAATAACACACAGTGTTTAAAGGAAAGGAAGGAGTCCAGTTGTCTCCCCAAAGTTTTTAAGTACACATGTTGCCCAGGAGGTTTCATGCAATGTGAAATGGCAAAGTGAGAAAAACTGCAAGTCTGTGTGCTTCCAACAATGATGAAAAGGCAAGTTGTAAAATAAACAAAGAGCCCATGTTTGAGCAGTATTAAAGGGAAAAAGTGGATGTTTTTGTGACATAAATGCTGTCTCAGAAGTGTGACTTGTGATCGTGTCCAGGGTTGGCTCATTAAAGACTAGTTTGGAGAAATGGGAAGGGAAAAAAAAGACAGCTGAGAACTGAGATGATTAATGAGAGAGAAGATGAATGAGCTCATCATTGTCTGGGTCTGGATCCTGAGAGAGATTGTGGGAAGACCTGAGGGAAGACCTGAGACGCACTCAAGGGATTCACTGGTGAAAAATTTCAAGGCTAAAGAAACACAGTGATCAGAGTCTTCAAAAAGAGATAATTTCACTGTCTGTTGATAAAAATATTTTTTCTGCCAGGTTTTGGAGCGCAAGCTCTTACAATTTGGCAGATCAGTGGAGTGCAATGAAGCTTTTGTTATTACTTTTGGCCCTGGAGTCAAATAGAAACCAAAGAGAATTTATTGTTTGATCATCAGTAACGATAGTAAATGATTAAATAAGTAATCAATCAATACAGCTATTAGGTTGTACTCACAAACTACATAAAAGGTGAGTTTAAACATATTAGATTAAATTAGCTCCCTTTGAAAAATATTTTACATTGAAGTGATAATTGTGAAAACTTTTTGATAGTTCCAAGATCACTAATGAGATCATTCTGTACTGTCCAGTCGGACATTTGAGAATGATAGAAAAAAGCAAAAGAAAATCCTTTTATTTTTATTCATGTCATGCTTCCCACAAGTGTTTACAGAGAAAGATGTGTGGCTAGCCTTATAGGTTCACTCCCGCATCTTGAAATCACTCCAAGATACGGATAGACCTCTGGGTAATTGACAGTGATGTAGCAGCCATAACTCAAACAGGGGAATAATCTGATCTGAATGGCGTCTTTTGCTTTGGAAAGCTAAAGAAAAAAGAAGAAAAAATGCACCATTGATGTGAGCGTGTGTGTAAGAGAGAGAGAGAGAGAGAGAGAGAAAGAGAGGGAGGGAGAGAGAGAGAGAGAGAAGGGGGAACAGAGTGAAAGAGAGATAACACCGTAAACACACAGCTCCTGTTGCAGAGCCGTTCCGCTTCATCATGATGCAGTGAGTGAACAGCCTCGTGCTGAGAGAAGAACCAAAGGGACTCGGACCACCAACCGGCTGGAGATCAGCTGTTGGAGTTTGCGCAGCAGTGATGTCCCTGAGCTTTTAGCAGCAGGAGAAACAGTCGGACAAGAACAAGAAGAGGAAGAGGAAGAGCACGCCGGTTTGTTGTAGACGACTTGTCCGCTGGACTGACATCGCATGGGGACATGAACAGTGTGGATCCATCCTCTAACAAACTGTTGACTTTCAATCAGCGGTAAAAACAAAACAAAACAAACCCCAAAGAACCTAAATCCTGATCATACTTGTGTGAATGCCTGTCCATGCTCATCTGTTGAATGCTTTTAGATATCTGCCGTCGCTCTGTCATATCCCGCAGCGTCTCATGCAGCCCAGATGCAGAACACCTGTTCCTGTGTCCAACCCGCTTGTTGGTGCGCAAAAGTGCCTCATTACGCTGTTTGGTCCGCTAATTATATGTACATTATGTGACAGCTTTACTTGATTTTAAAATACATTGAGGTTTTTTATTATTATTATTGTATTGTTAAATTGATAATTTATTGAACTCATAGGTGGCTGGAAAACTGGGAGGTACTTGAATCCACAAGTCCCCAGTTTGGAGACACTGATGCGGTGCAACTGTGTCGGCCACGGCAGCTTGTAATCAAAACAGAAAGATGGTTTTATACGCAGTTTTGGCGCTTAATATTCGATAAAATGTTGGATAGTGATCGGAGTTGGCTATTTCTCGGACAACAGGAATTGCATTGTCTCGGCTACACGGAAAAATATGAATTATTCATGTCGTGCTTTTCACTTCGAGGTAGAGTGGAGCTGCATCCAGCCCTGACTGTATGACAGCGGCAGAATAATGTGGCCGCACTGAATTCAGACCCCTGGCTGAAATTGTGCAGTTTAGTTCATCGGTAGTCCAGGGTTGCTTTGGAGCTGCTCACTTCCAGTCTCTTATTGTAGGGTAAGAGAATGTCACCACTGCAGCTCTTCACCAGCGTAAGTGGCTCGGAAGCTGGGTTGCAGAGGGGCGTCATAAAGGACAATAAAAATGGGTTTTATGGAGGTGGGCTTCTAAAAGCTGAGGGATTTCTTTCCATTCCACAACTCTAGTTTGTAGAGAGGAGTTCTTAAATGCCCATTCATCATATGAAAGGTTTTAATAGGTATTCATAATGCTATCATGCTGCGATTTTGTTTTGTTTTGTTTTGTTTTGTTTTGTTTTGTTTTGTTTTGTTTTGTTTTTGTACGGTGTATGTTGTCCCTACCCCCACACCTCACACCTTTCCTTTCCCCCTCTCTCCCCTCACTCTTCTTC
>JBBDHI010000020.1:7065540-7077981 GCA_037177115.1 Craterocephalus stercusmuscarum
TATTTAGCGGAACCGCAGCAAATACAGCGACGTAATAGATAGAAAAACGTAATAGATAGCGGAGAAAACTAAACTGAAAATATGACCCAAAAAGAATAATAAGATTTATACACGGCATCGGAAGTAAATAAATTACATTTTTCTGCACTCCGGAACGCTCGGAAAAGACAAAACAGGTATGTAAGGGCTTAAAAAAGTGGATTTTGCATGATATGTTCCCTTTAAAAGCATGATATATTTCCTTCAAATCAGAGTTAAAAACTTTTCCATTTGCCACCTTTTATGATAACAAGAGATACGTCCAATTTTTTCTGATGGTCTCTTTTTTTCTTTATGTTGTCTATTTTGTTATTTCACTTTTGTTTCAAATTCTCCTTAATGCTCTCTCGCTCTCGCGGTAATGTTTCTAATATTTGTACATAAAGCACCTTGAATTGTCGTGTACATGAAAAGTGCTATACAAATAAACTTGATGCGTAAAACATTTTTTCTGCAAACACAGATTACGATAACATTTTACGCAATGGTCAAAAAAGACAATATGATCTTTCAACTCATCTTTCCTGGTGACAGGGCACTCACAGGTGGGTGAAGATCTAAGAGCCCTCCTCAGTTTATCTAATCTCTTGAACCTACCACCTGGGATCCGCTTCATGTGTTCTCCTAAATCGGGAGTGTTTTATCATGACATGACAGCAAATTCTGTTGTAATGAAGTTGAAATCGTGAAATAGCTGAAGGGAAGTTGACGATTTCTCAGGAAAAATTAGCAAATGTTTTCTAAATATACCGTTTCCTGTAACAAGCGAAGTGAAGAATTGTGTAATTTTAACACCACAAGAGACAAAAAAAATTACCTGTAAAAATAAAATGAATGTTAATATGTGGAAAAACAATTAAGATCAATGCAGGTGATAACCCACACACACATGATCATAACAGAGGTGAGCAACTCAAGATAATACTTGCCTAAATTCTACAGAATTGTTGGTAAACCCTTACCACATTACATCAGGGCTTTTCATGTAAGTGTAATCAGATTCTATATAATTCATCTGCTTGTTTTCACACCCTCTTTTATTCTGCTTCAGTGCGATTCACTGACCGACGTATGGAGTCCATGATGTAGGAGATCCAACCTTGCGAGCCATAAGACTCGGGACACACTCCGGTCTTAACTGGCAGGTTCTGGTGGATAGAGGAGTGGAGCTTTGCCAAGTCTTCTTTTCCAGGAATGGGGAGGGATAAGTCCTGGAACGTTTCTACTGTGGTGGAAACCTGGAACAAATTCAGAGAATTCAGTGAGGACAGAACTTTTAACATATTCAGGAATAAATTAACCTTTTAACTTCAATGTCCTCAAGTAATGATAATAATGATAACAATAATAATACTGAAGAAAATCCAATTGAACGGCTGAAACAGCAGGTTTTTTTGCAATCATACTTGAAAGCTCAATTATATAGCAAATTCTTAAATATTAGTTAAATAAATAAAGTATACCTGAATTTTAATGAGATTTGGAAAAATATTACTTAACCAGTAAGTAAACCAGTATTCTGGGTGCATTTCTGGTATTGTATGTATGTAGCCTCCCCTGGTGTTTGAACATGTGCAGCACAACTCACCCTGTCACAAGTTAGACACTGAACCAGACTGAGGATGGAGCCATCGAAGATATCCGAGATCACACTGCGATAATGAGGCTGCTTCTTCTTCCTGGAACTGAACAGCAGCTGAGCTGCAAGACACGACGGCAGGGGAGACATTAGAGGACCAACTCCAATGAGACAATACGTTAAAACACAGCTGACGACACAGCAGTGGGCCAGTGGTGAAACGGCAAGATAACTCAGTGTCTCAGCTTTGTGCTAGATGAATGATGATGTCGTTGGGCGATACTGCAAAACATTGTATTAAAAATTTTTAATCTAAGGTTTCACATATAAACACCTATTTTAAAAAATCATCTGCTTCTTACCAGAACTTAATATCAGGTAAATACAACATTGAAAAAACCGCTAATGGCATATTATGCATCATATTCATTAAACAAAATAAATAAATAACTGGAATAAGGAGATTAAATGTCAGCTGCTAATCAAATGCATTTGTTGACCAATCATCATCAAACGTGGGCACTTCTATAAAGGCAGATGTTTAGTCGGTTTGCTGGTCTGGAGGATTCAGTGCTGAGCTGGAAAGACTGAAGCAACTGCTGCTGCCAGTCTATCAGGAAAGGCTTACAAAGCCATCATTCCGAGAGGGAAAAGATTATTCTCAAGAAGAAAACATTCAAGGACAATTGACAGTTTAATCCAGAGGGGATGTCGCAGCAAGTTCACCTCCCGGTCAGACCAGAAAAATCCATCTCAGTTAACCAATTAAAATTTGGAAACTCTCCAATTTTCTTTATATAGTAAACGGCATCCACATTTTTTTTTAATCTTAATCTGGGTTGTTATGAATTGTATTATTAGACAAACTGCACAAAGTTAAGAAGTTGAAGTCATGGAAATCAATGAATAACCAACCAAATTTCATTCAACACCGCTTATCACCTCTTACCATTTGAAATTTCACACCACTTTCACTTTAAAGTTAATTATTATTTCATGGTGCACCAAAGCCATGTGGATAGACAGCTTGGCTAACAAGAAACATGTCAGCTGTCATTGCTCAAATATACATGGCTCCAAATTGAAAACAGCCAACATAACCAATATATAACATTGTGGTATAAATGTGCATACTCAAACTGGCATTTTGAAAAATAATTAGAACAAAGAAAAATGGAAATATGCCCATGAATCTACTGAATAAATGGTGTTAAATGAGCAATGAGAAATCTTAACAATACAATTCCAGGCAGCCGTACCTTTTTTAAGGGAGTATGCAGGACCTAGAGAGCGGAGCGGGCTGGAGCGTGGTGGACTGGAGGACAGTTTGGGATGCAGCTCCTGAAGAGTTCGTACGGGGCTGCAGGGGGTGGACTGAGGTTGAACCATTGATGCCTCATTGTCTGGCTCTAGAAATCAAATTTCACAGACACAAAGTTTGCAATTTATAAATAAATGATCACACACAGAGTGAGCTTTTTATTCCTTCTGGTCATCTACCTGGGCTGTTGTTGCTCTGGACCTGCCCTTGCCCTGCATTAGATGTTTGGCTGTTGTCTAGACTTTGCGCCTCAGCGTTTGGGCTTTGTGCCGATTCCTCTTCCTCACCCCTCTCAGGAGCCCCTTCCTCAGCTGCTGTGTCCACATCCGCATCCTCATCCATCTCTTGTGAGCCTCCACGGAGGGGTGAGCCAGGCACTCTCTTTTCCTTCAGCCTCTCCTTCTCCGAGATGACCGCTGCAGAACCGACGGCCACCATACCCGCAACTGGCGATCTCACCCCGTCGCACTCATCCTGCAAGAGCAGCTCGCTGTCGCCCACACCTCCCCCCTCTCCCCGGTCACTGCTGGAGCCGGAGTCACACGACAGGAATTCATCCTCCGACGGGGAGCGGTCTCCATCTCTTCTCTCCTCACTGTCGCTTCCCTCAGCGCTCATGCTGCACTCTGTCAGAGGCTCCTTCAGCTCCTCGTGCAGCTGGTCCATCAGACACCGCAGGAACTCTTGGGTGTCCTGGTGAAAGACACATGGAAATTCAATAATAAACGCTTTATGAGAATATTAAGAAAAGTTGGGGTTCTGCCGAGGAGTTAGGTAGGCATTAATAACATATATCAACTTGACTTGTCACAAGATTAGAGAAAAAAAAAACTTTTTATATGTTAAGTCACAAAGCATGAGCATTTTGTGATCACTGCATCACAGCCAGGTACACAGGGAGCGCTGCAGAGTGATCAACACAACCCAGAGGACTGCAAGCTGCTCTCTGGCCGGCCTGGAGGACACCGTCACCTCTGGCTACCTCAGCAGAGCTGCACACATTATTAAGACTCCTCTCAGGTCACACAGAACCCAGATAAATAGACTAAAAGACAGTTTATTTCCCAGAGCAAAAGCTACATTAACATATTCAAAAACACAGCAATAAAAAGTGCGAAAAAACATGAAATTAAACCAGTCCTTCTGGGTAATAACTGTTTACATTCTCTCCATCTGCACCATTTACTGTTTACATTCTCTCCATCTGCACTAATTACTGTTTACATTCGGCTCATTTGCACTATTCTAAATGAACATTCCTGAGAATAACAAAGCGTGCCAGAAGTAGTTTAGACCTGCACGGATCAGATTGGACAGCTTCGTGTAGACCCCGCAGGTATGATGAGGGAGACATTACTGTCTTGAATTTAAATTTGTGCTGCCATGGGTAGCCAGTTGTGTTAAATAATTTATTTATTGATGCGTCTGTCCACAGAGCGCTCTGCCACGTTGTGGGCTTTCTGTTGGGGTTTCACTGAGCACGCTGCAAAAATTGCTAAAAGAACAACGTTGAAATCAGGGCGAAAGATAAACGTGGCCTGTACCAGCTCTACAAAGTGACTGATTATGTTGATATTGTCCATAATATCAACACTGATTTTCAGATGCTTTATCTTTTAAGATACAGTCACATTATTGATATTGATTTTTTCAGTGCAGTCAATGCCAAAGTACCAATGAGATTAGAGGACATTTATCCTCTCCGATGGTTTCATCACTATTTTTCTGTTTCTCTTAAAGTAAACAAATAAGTGTAACCATTACAACTATGTTGGTTATTTTTAAAAATGTATTAATGAAGATGTGGTCAGTGTACAGCTTATTTTGGGTGTTATTGCCACCTACTAGGTGCCTACCTGCTGAGCATAACCTCGAAACATGGGGTTTACCAGTTTGATGCCGTGAGACAGGCTGGTCGGCACCACGTAGCTGGGCCTGAAAGGGTAGAGGTCATGAGAGAGATTGAATACTATAATCTAAATGAATAGAAAATTTGCAGAGTACGTTTATACAAATTGCAAAGTTTGCTAAACGCGCTCTTACCGTTTCTTATGCCAGAGTTCTGAGATAAGTTTCTGGTAGCTCTTACACAATGCTGGTTTCTTATCAGTCCGGACCAAACCACTGCAGTCCAGGAAGAACTGAGTGAGAGGCGGACTAATGAAAAAAAAGGAGAAGGGGAAATATATTACATAAACTGTTATAGAACAAGACATATTAAGAAACAGAGTCATATCCCCGATGTTTGGTCAAAGTAAAGGGAGAAAGTGAACTCACCAGTTGGACAGGGCTTGAAGAGCAGCATTCATATAGCAGGAGTTTCCAATATTTTTCATTCCTGTCAAGCCTAAATGCAACAAGACCAACAACCATGATGCTCTTACATAATTCACATAAGGACTTTTGTCTAACTGAAGTCAAAGAAAAAAGAAAGGTTTGTAACCAGTTGTTATTAAGGCACAAGAAAGCAGCTATGACTACTTCTTTTGACAGGTTTAGACATTTTATTCAACCTTACAGACTACACTTTAGAGCTGCACTGTTTGTAACAACAGACTATGTTTAAATGCTCTCTGTAAGGGAAAAATGCCCTATTTATACCTCTAGGTTTAAGCTCATCCTCCTCTGATTCTGAACCTTCTTCTTCTGCCACAGCAATTGGAACTGCTTTTAGCGGATGACCTACTGACTGAGGAGCTGCATCCTATGAAAGTTGAGGACATAATATACGTGTTCATTATATAATTCAATTCATCAAGCAGCCAGGCAGAAACAGAAGATGAAGTTGCCTAGTTGCCTTTACCTGCTCTGTGGCTTTGCAGTGGTGGGCTGCGACCGGCACAGGCACCAGGGCCGGTCTCTGATCCAGAAACACCTCCCGCTCGCACACATAACACCAGATCCTGAAGGTTGTTAAGTTTACCGTCAGGTTGTGCTTCTTAGCCTACAGAGAGCAAGAGAAAAACCTCTCACTTTAAATCAATGACAGGCTCGAAAAGCCAAAAAGGTGGGCTTGATATAAGAAGGATAACCGTTGTAGGTATGAGGTTTTACCTGTGCATGCAGGGTGCTGTGATCAGAGTAGGACTCTCCACACCCAACATATGGACAATCACTCTAAAGAGGAGAAACAGTGTGTGAGTCTGAATCTTTTCTTTCACCTAAAGATGTCATCCCCAAATGACAAAACCTGCCTTTGTTGCAGTAATTTCCCCCCAGAACAGCTGCATTTATAATTACACAAATGTGCCATATTCATTAATAATTAAGCATTCACCTGACTACTCATCTAAAGTGAGATGCAGTAACTGGGGCAGAAGCATCTGTTTTAGAATTCATCCTTTATGTAAAGTTTACCAAGCTAAACCGTTTAATCGTGTGAGATTAAACTCATTCAAAGCATTTGAAACAGCATGTGAAACCTTGGCCATACCTGCAAACAAGCCCATAAGTTTGGACCCCCAGCTCCACATGACTGACAAGTTCCCTGCAAACAAAAGGTGTACAGACGTAAAAATGACATTTGGTGCACAAAAATATCAGCTCCTCTACATTAAACAGTGTATCTTAACAGTGCCATGCAAATGTTCCAGTTCACACTGTTTACAACATTAATAAAACGGGTGTTTACAATGACACGTACATTCAAAACAACAGTGAGCCATCAAATAGCTTGTTTACTGTTATAGTAAAAGCCCACCTTGGATTTCTGGAGAAGGTCCTCCTTGGTCACTTCGCCGATTGAGTCTATGTGAGGACAAGCATCTTGGTCTGCCATGGCTAGTCGTTGTCTTCAGGGGGACGTCAGCTAATCAGAACAATTTTTATTTCACCAGATTGGAAGTTGTAGCTACAGCTAGCTTAGTCATCGCAACACGATCTGGACGCAGAAAACCCCAATGTACCGTGCCTCTGTCTGCAAACACAAATATAAGTAATAATTCTACATCCCTCTTTTTTAAAGTCACCCCCCCCCCCCAAAAAAAAAAAAATTATCTAGAGGCTGACAGCTCAGCAGAGTGGCAGGCCCAATGTTTACCAACGAAAGCTCATAAAAATATCTTGTCTGCAGCACTGACAGCGAAAACACTTGCTATAAACCACTTGTACACAACACACAAAGCAAGCCGAAGCTGCAACGATAATTGTTATTCCTTATCTTCCCGTAAACAACCCACATTGACTGCGAGCAGGTGAAAGCATGCTAACGAGAGGAGCTGAGCAACGTAATATTGCGACCCATCATCCTAAAAAGCCCTCCACTCCACCCCCATCTGCAGCGCAGCGGAACGACGCAGCGCCGGACGAGGAACACCATCGGTCCCCCTTGAGGAACACAGCTCGCGCTTCCAAACCTCGCGGTATTTACGTTACCCACAATCCTCTGGTCTTCCTTTCTGCCTGAACCGACATGGTGGGTACATAGCTTACTTTCCAGAGAAAATGTTGTGGCTGTTCTATCTCTTTCCATCCTTGTCCGCATGCATGTTAATACTATCTAGACTGTTAATGTGAGTTGTTTAAAGCATTATGGTGGAGTTCTTGTCAATATTGTGCCTTGATTTGGGGATTTTTATACAGTAAAGCTGGATTTGAGTGGCTGAAGTGTAGCCGGTACGGGCAACGCTAGCTACCTACGAGAGGCTAAAGCTAATCTCCATGAACACGTTGGAGGCTGTTTTATTGACATGTATTCATTCATGTATTGCTTATTCGTACACGCAAATATTTTATATAGAGCTTGGGTTAATAAGTAAGTCAGAAATATAAATGCTAATGTTTTGTAGAGTAGCGATGGGTGAATGGGCCTTAGCAATGATGAAGTTGCTAACGCTGTATTTGGCAAGCGCCACCTGAGCCACGTTTGTATTATTAAAGGAAACGTTGCAGTTAATACTCAGATTTAACCCACAGACTAGTAATTGCTGTGGCTTTGCAGAATTATAGATTTAAAACAGTCACTCACCACGACTTGTAGCTTTAGATTGCCGGAATGTGATAGGATCTCATTTAAGTTGTACAAGTTTTGCTTGTAAATATTGTTTTGTAACATTTATTTCTTCAAAGCCTAAGGGAAAGAAGGCTAAGGGGAAGAAGGTGGCACCTGCCCCTTCTGTGGCCAAAAAACATGAGGCCAAAAAAGTTGTCAACCCCCTCTTTGAGAAGAGGCCAAAGAACTTTGGCATCGGTAAGTATAGCTGGTATGTTGTAGGATATGGGTAATTTGCAGAAAAAGTGCAGATGATGTAAAGAATATTTGCTATCTTAACAACACTGCAGACAATCTCCCACCAAGATCGCTGATGCACTTTGTATAGAGGGGGAGGAATTAATGTGCCCCTGTTAATGTCAGATTTAAAGCTCTTTTATTCTTTTACACAGGCCAGGATATTCAGCCAAAGCGTGATCTGACACGCTTTGTGAAATGGCCCCGTTATATCCGCCTGCAGAGGCAGCGCTCCATCCTTTACAAGCGCCTGAAGGTTCCCCCTGCAATCAACCAGTTCACCCAGGCTCTGGACCGCCAGACTGGTAAGACTTGGCGTTCTGGCTTCTGATTTTTTTTTTTACATGACAGTCCGTAACAAAGCTTGAGTACTTTAGGGGTTCTTTGCTGCCATAAATGGTACTATGAGTACTTTGCAAATGATGTGAAAGAATATTTGCTATCTGATGGGTTGTGCTGACCATTTCCACCAAGATCACTGATGCAGTTGTGTGAAATAATGTGTTGCTTCTCATTTGTTTGTGCAGTGTAAAATGTATTGTCTTCATCCTCAGCCACGCAACTGTTTAAGCTGGGCCACAAGTACAGGCCAGAAACCAAGCAAGAGAAGAAACAGAGGCTGCTGGCTCGTGCCGAACAGAAGGCAGCCGGAAAGGGAGATGTACCCACTAAGAGACCTCCCGTCCTCCGTGCAGGTGAGGAATGTTGAATGAAAGGCATGTTTCTGTGGAACTATGCAAACTACTTCAGGTTTTGTAAAACTGTGAAAGGAATAGCTGATTTTATTTTAATAAATGGTGTGTTTTGAACGTAACCTGTTCAAGTAGAATGTGTTAGATTTTCATAATCTGCTGTGCACATTTCTGATCTGGCCTGGATGCAGTGATGACCTGAATTTCTTCACCTGAACCTTGACTTGATGTTTTATCGAGCTTTTTAACCCTGAGCATCGGCCATAAACTGATGAGAAGTTTTCTGGCTGGTGCATTGTGGATGAAAATTTAATTTGCACTTGGTTCTTTGCATAAGGTGTGAACACTGTCACCTCTCTGGTGGAGAGCAAGAAGGCCCAGCTGGTCATCATTGCCCATGACGTGGATCCAATTGAGGTAAGATGGGTACAATATTTGGGATTTTCACCTGGTACATGAGAGGGTCGCTGGCAATGATGTTTGAATTTCTTCACCTGAATCCTCCATGTGGATCAAAAATACGAGCTTTTTAACCCTGAGCAGAGACCCCAAATGTATAAACAAGCTGTGGAAATGCACAGCTTGGAATAACCCCACAGGTGAAATTACTAGAGGTATTAATGCTGATTTACTTTTTTTTAATTTCCCCCCAGCTCGTCGTGTTCCTGCCTGCTCTGTGCCGCAAAATGGGTGTCCCATACTGTATTGTCAAGGGGAAGGCAAGGCTGGGCAGACTGGTGCGCAGAAAGACATGCACATCAGTTGCCTTCACACAGATTAACCCGTGAGTATCCCAAAGAGATCTCCGTTCTGGCATTGAGATTTGACCAGTTTATTTTAATTGAGTTACTTAAATCTTTGTGTCTGACATGTTTAGTAATATTTAAGTAATGTCAGTTTTTTTACATGCTTCACGCTGTCTTTACCTACGTATACAGTAGAGCTAACTTGTATTTCAACTTGCGTTGTCACTGATAGTACCCTGTGCCAAAGGAAACTTTGATGCTCACAGTTTTTTGTAATATCGGTCAGGACTATATTGATTATTTTTTCTTTTAATAGTGAGGATAAAGGTGCACTTGCTAAACTTGTGGAAGCCATCAAGACCAACTACAATGACAGATATGAGGAGGTGAGGACTATTTAACTGCCATATCCATGTAATATTTGCCTCAAAGCAAGTTCCTGTTTTTTTTAAACTGTTTGTATCTTGTCTTTTAGATCCGCCGTCATTGGGGTGGTGGCATCATGGGACCCAAGTCCACAGCCCGCATCACTAAGCTGGAGAAGGCTAAGGCCAAGGAACTGGCTACCAAGCTTGGTTAAAATGTTTGGAATAAAAAATTTATGTCCTAAGAATTGAGACTGTCTTTTTAATTCAACCTAAAACATGTTTAAGAACCAGATCATGGTTGTGAATTTATTCAGTGTATCCAGGACAAATGTGTTCAGTCTAACACCGTTAATTTTCCTTTTTCTGTATGATTGGGTTTTATGACAATGTAACAGTCTGAGGAAGTCCTGGGGCAGAAATCTCATTGAAACATGAAGGACACAAATCTGATGTCCTGTTGATGGATTGAAGCTAGCTACTTAGGTTTAACAAAGATGGTTATGTTGGGACAAAATGTAGATGTATTCATACATAGTTCTAAAGAAACCTCCTGTGACTCAGGATCATGTCTGGATCTCTTTTGCCGATGTCTTGCAGGTCTTTGCTATTTGTCTGCTGCTATACATCTGCCTCAAATTGAAAAGGTCATTCAGATGCTTGTGCAGAACTCAAGTTGTTGCAGAACCATGTCATCCGAATCTAGTGTTTTTCTGCCAGTTTCCCTGCTCCATTCTAGTCAGCAAACCTCATAGGACTAAACTGAAAAGCCCTAACAGAGTACTTCACATGCAGTGGGGGTTGTCAGAATGTCAAACATCGAAATGACTTCAGAATGATCTGAAAGCAAAATTTGCCCGATCTGAATTAAACAATTTTACCAATGCCATAGTCAACTCGATAGACCACCTTTATTTAAATTTAGGTTACAGGCTTAGTGGTGTTTTGACTCAAGTTTCTTACAAGCAATTTACAACAGACTTTTCCTTAAAGATTACATGATTCTCATAAAGAAAAAGAAATTCTCATTCAGAGAAGCTATTTACATTCATGAGTGAATAAACTAATGTACATAACACGCTGGTGCTGACAGTCTGGTTACTCAAATAATCACAGTTTGATTTTCTTGATGAACTTTGCATACCACATGTACGTTGTAGCTGCACACAATCCATACCTAAGAAAGAAGGAAATGTCATTAATTTTAATAAGATGTTTAAAATGACAGGTTCACCAAAGTGCTTTACAGTTCCATTTAATAAGATAATGCAAAATAAAAATGACCAAAGCAAAGACAAAAACCTGATTGCACTTAAACTGAACTTAAACTAAAAGCCAGGGCAAAAATATGGGTTTTCAGACGGGATTTGAAGAAAGGGACAAGTAAAGAATGCAGTCAGTAATTACTACCAAGAGGCAATAGTTACTCATCTATAAGGAAAATGCCGACCTACCATGTTATGACATATTGCATGTGTTCATTCCTCAGTGTGACTCTGGTCTGCCCACCCACTGGTCCACCAGGAATAGTGCTCCCTGAATGACATAATTAAACATTTGTAGTGATATAAAGTATCAACGAGTTAACCTCTTTTGTTTATTAGGTACATAAAATAGCAGTATTAATCTGATTATGACTTTGTTGATTCTGAGATTTACCAAAGTCAGCATCAATGAAGATAGGCGCAGCTCCAGTGACACGAGACATTGCCTCCAGGTCACGGTAATGCCAGCGGTTTCTGTCGACATCATTGTTCGGAACAAATGGTTTACGAATCTCTGTCAGCCTGACGACTCCAACTACTTCGACCTCACCCTCCACCTAAATAAAAAGTAATATCACTGAAGCATTAATATGATCCAAGTCTTTACTTGAGTCAAACACAAAGTGCAGTACATCCCTCGTAGTTAGGTAAATCACATCATCTGAAATACTTACCTGCCCCTTCATTCTGGTCTCTGGTCTTAGTTTCTGCTTTGGGACATATCCTCTGTTCACCAGGATTGTGATGCTGCCATGATACATATAGCACAGAACTCCACTGAATCTACTGTGGCATCACAGACAAAATTAGCACCATCATATGATGAATTATCAGGCTTCTTACCCGAGGTCAGTGCAGTGGAACGGGGTGATAACATTAGCACCGATCTCTCCACTGGAAGACAAACTCCCTGCCTCTCTGGCCTCCTTCTCTGGGTCAACAGGTGAGCGGGGCATGATGTACAGCTCCTGTGAGTGGTCGTAATGTCCACGTACTTGAACTCTTCTGTACTCCAGATTATCTAGCTCAAGAGGACTGGGATGCAAGGAGAAAAATTAACAAGCAAGTCTGCACAATTATGAACTGCACATCTATTTTTAGAATCAGAGTGGAAAAACTTAAAAGTCTGTCTTTAAAGGAATACTCCGCCCTCAGAATGATGTGCCTTCATTTGTTTACTCACCCTCGTGCTGATTGACACTTTGGA
>JBBDHI010000020.1:7083188-7102323 GCA_037177115.1 Craterocephalus stercusmuscarum
GGTTTCAGGTTTCATTCTTGCCATAACACTGTAAACGGGAACAAATGTTTATCAATGCCTCTGTTACCGAAAAATCTAATTTTTTATTTTTTTCAAATTAATTTAATCCAAACTGAGAAAATCTTGTAATACGGGTTTTGTGTGGCACTATCTTAATTGTGATTTATTTGCGGAGTGATTGATCGATGTGTTGCGGTTTTTATTGAGGGCAGAGAAAAAAATGTCCTGATTTTTATTTTATTTTTTATTTTTACCTAAAATCGAAAAGAACAACTATCTTTTTGTGAATGCATTTAGCTATTCTCAGTGGTTACTCCTGAACTTGGTGCGTGTGAGTTGTGGGCGGTTCACATCGTCAGATGTCGCTGTTTATAATCTCTCGCTCCGCCCAGACAGGAAGTACAGATGAAAACAACAGTGAGGTCGAAGGGTAGCTGAGAGAACTTTAACTCTTCTGTCACCGCTTCTTGTTTACTGTTTATTGATGTGACCTCCGGGGTTCCAGGTTCAAAGTAACGCACTTTGCGAAGATTTATTGACAGCTTCAACTCCGAGCTTTGTTATCTGAGATAATGATCGTTCATTGATGGGAATAATCAGAAGCCTGGCTTCCAGTTTGACTGTAATTCGTCAGAGTTTTGTCAGAAATCATTATAAAGTGAGTAGTGTTTGCCGTGCTGGACTAGAGAGACGCCAATGCATGTGTACATATGAATGTGGCGGGATTTAAAATAGGCTTTTTCCCCTCAGACAATCATGTCCAGACAACTTCATGCTCGCAGAACAGAAGGCGTGGATAAAAATGTTTGGTAAGTAGATGACCGAAGACAAATACTTTATGCAAAAGGAAATCAAATGCATTCTTGACCGGGAGGAAAAATCATTTTAAGAGTCAGGTTTAAATGGTTTTATTTTTAATAGTCTTATTTGAGTCAAATATGTCGGTTGCAAAAATGATCCGTCTTTATTAAGGGTTTCAATCAAGCTGCTGTTTAAGCCTCTTCCTTTGATTGAAACCATCTCATTGGTGGAAGCAATGGGTCCAACACATATTGGGCCAAAGTCGCCATTGCATGCTCCTTTACATGATCATAACTTATAACAATGTTAAAGCACAGCGTTAAAGTACCAGGAGACAAACCATTTCTGACATTTGATCATGCAAACTGTTTTTTACATAATTGATCAACAAAATAAGAGTGCCACAACCAGTACAGTTGCAAAGAGTTTAGAATTCATTACAGAGTGGTCTGGAAACTTTAGGATTGTATTTTTTCCCTGTTTTTGTTATTCTAAAATCATGGAAGTGACAGTTATGTGCGTTTAACTTTCAAACTTCCTTATTTTCTCTTCCACATTGGAGGAATGGTTTCATTTTTAGCAGCTCTGATTTTAATTGTATAAATGAAGACAAGAGTAAGTAAAACCGTCTTTTCGTTATTTTCATTGTATCCCTTTTAAGGATCATATTGGTTGTCAGTGAAAATATGTCCTGGACACGTGAGTTAACTCAGAAAGTCAGACAAGAATGTATACCGTGAAATTCCTGGAGAAGTTATCCACATGGTTGGGTCCTATGGAGGTTTTCTTTATCATGGCCCAGCTCTGTGAACACCACGTTTGTCTTTTGTGTTCATATCATAGACTATAGAAAAGCTCCTTTAAGCTGCAGGATGTAAATCTAGAGCAACACCTCCCACAGACTAACTTCATTCTTGGAACTGTGGGACTTTAAAGACTTTTAAAAAGCCAAATAATGTTGGGATAGCCCACACTTTTCTGTGACACAGAATTTGTGTCCAGTTGGTACATTTTTGCATCTGAAAGTGAAACAGATGCTTCCGCTGAGAAAAAAAATGTAGCCATTTCTTTTGGGATATTTCTATGGATCGATGTAAAATGACTCAAATTTCAGAAACTTAGTTCAGTGTGATCAATATATATTAGAAAGCTTACTTAAACATTCTCTATTCTGCATTATGCTTTTTTTTTTAAATCTTGTTTCTAATATTGATACAATTGTGTAGTTTTAATATGATTGCTGGTATTGTTAGTCTTGCACTTACTCTTATTAATTACTTCTTTTACAATATGTAAAAGAAGTAATTAATAAGGAGCTCAGATGTACAATAATTAACCACAGTCTCTGACCTAATTTGCACCAACAGGGTTGAATTCACGCAGCTGGCCGCCGATTACAAAGCAGTGAACCTCGGACAGGGGTTTCCTGACTTCTCTCCTCCCCAGTTTGTCCAGGAAGCTTTCTGTAAAGCTGTGAGTGGAGGGCCATCGATGCACCAGTATACCCGCGCTTTTGTAAGTGAAAATGTGCACCAGGTCATAAATATGTTTCTTTCAATGAATATTTTAGAAAATAGATTAATATTTATGTTTGCAGAACAAACATTGAGTCTTCTCCGGTCTCACGTTCTTTTCCCAGGGCCATCCTCGTCTTGTAAAAAGTCTGGCCAAATTCTTCAGTGGGATTGTGGGACATGAGATAGATCCCCTAGAGGACATCCTGGTGACTGTCGGAGCTTATCAAGCTCTCTTCTGCGCATTTCAGGCTCTGATTGACAAGGGGGATGAGGTACAGAAAACAAGTGATATCAGGTTATATTAAGGAGCAGAGATACTCAGGTTATGAGTTTTTTACTCTGAAATTAAACTCCATGTGCTGCTTAGCACTGGCGAGCTACTAGTTCTGTATGTTTAAGGAAAAGATGATCATTAATGATTTATTTTTCAGGTCATAATCGTTGAACCATTCTTTGACTGCTACCATCCGATGGTGGTGATGGCTGGAGGGACGGCAGTGTATGTTCCCCTGAGGCCAGTGAGTCATATAATTTGATATTTTAGAATTTATTCTTCATATTTGGACATTTTCTTGCAGACTTATTCACACTGATCCACATGTTTCTATCTTCTTTTGTGATTGGCAGAGGGCGGGCAGTACTGTTCTGTCAAGTGGAGACTGGGTTCTTTCTGCCGAGGAGCTGGCTAGTAAAATCACTCCACGCACAAAAGCCATTGTTATTAACACTCCCAACAATCCATTAGGCAAGGTAAGATTTGCTACATTAATCTGTTGTCTTGTTTATGACATTTAAATGTATTTCCTTTGTTGTCAGGGAACGTAATGAGTGATGTTCATTGCAGGTTTACAAGATTGAAGAACTCCAAATGATTGCCGATCTGTGCATAAAACATGACCTGCTGTGCTTCAGCGATGAGGTGTATGAGTGGCTCACCTATGATGGAGCCAAACATGTAAAGATTGGTAAGAGCTGAGCAGATTGTACCATGAGCCAACAGGCAGAGAGTGAGATCGTTTAATATAAGATGTGTTTCAGCCAGCCTTCCCGGCATGTGGGAACGAACCATCACAGTCGGCAGTGCTGGAAAGACCTTCAGTGCTACCGGCTGGAAGGTAACTTACAGATTGTAATGTATACTTTATATACTCAATACCTGTTATGTAATTGTTATTATCATTATTGTTTCAGGTCGGCTGGGCCATGAGCTCTGGACATTTAATCAAACACATGAAAATCATCCACCAGAACTCTGTTTACCACTGTGCGACAGCCGCTCAGGTGAATGAATAACCAAACGTCACTCTTCATTGTTTTATCAGTGGTTCCACTCATGAAAAACACATCAAGCAGCCTGCTGAGTATTCATTCTCCTTATGCCACATAACCAGTATCAGCATCCCCGACTTCTCTCCTGGCATTAGTCACGTCCACCAGAGATGTAGGCGAGACCAGACATTAATTCAGTTTTTCATGTTGGTTTAATACTTTGTACCGCTTTCAGAAGCCACTCCTCGAGCTGCTGGTACTGGATCTTTATGTCCTGAACTGCTTCCAGGGGTGGGGATTCAAACAGTGCATGTCCTGGGTGGGTTGTGTGTCTATTGATGCTCAGTCTGCTGCTGTATATTCAGTGAAGTTTTGGGAGTATGCAGTATGCAGACTGACCTCACTGCTTGTTGCAGTTTGACTTTCCTGGGGAATTATAATCTTTGGGATTAATGTGCAAAGTGTTGATGGTTAGCTTATTAGACATGTTGACGCCAAGGAATTTGACATCCTCCACTCCCTTCACTCCCCCACTGAGTATGTGGAAGGTGTTCTGCTCCTCCTTGTACTTCTTAAGTCAATGATCGCTTACTTTGTTTTGGAAGTGTTTAACACAAGGTTATTGCTCATTCACCTCTTAGAGATGTTCCATGTCTTGCCTTTAGGTTTAGGATTACTTGTTCTGCACATATCACATGGATATGTTACATGGAGGGGAACGAGACCCACCTTGGGTTTATACAGAGTTCCTCTCTAATTACAACTTTCACTGGCATAAGGTATATAAAAAACTAAATAGTAGTTAGAGGGAGCAAGGTTGGCTAAATAAAGACAAAAGCTGCCTCATCCTTGTCTGAGATGAACCCTACAACTGCAGTTTCTTTTATAGTGCCTGCAGTGTCATAGTAGAGTTTTCGGTCTTGTTTATGTCGTACAGTGGATGCAAAAATAACCCGTGTGTGGGTTTAGAAAAAGAACTTGTTTTTTTGGGGATGACATGATTCTTCCAGTTATTTAAATGTGATTCTACTCTATAATATATATATATATTAATATATATATATATATTAATATTATTGAATAAATGGAATTTGTAACAAACAGAAATAGACTTAAAATTGAGTTTCAGTATCAAGCTGCTGCCTCTCGTGTTTTCCAAAGTACAGTAGCTCTCTGTAAGGTTGCAGCTGTAAAATAAATATGCTCAACTGTCTAGTACGTTTTGCATTTTTCGTGAATCTTTGTTTAATTTACATTTATAAATTCAGCAACCTCTTTTAAAGCTCTTTTATGTCTCCCCATCCATGATTCTTTGTCATCAGGAGGCTGTAGCTCATGGATTTGAGAGAGAGTACGACCTTTTTGGAACTCCAGAGAGCTACTTCCAGCAGCTGCCCGCAATGCTGCATCACAAGAGACAGAAGCTGGCCTCGTGTCTGCAGAGTGTGGGTCTGCAGCCCATCATGCCAGAGGGAGGATATTTTATGATCACAGACATCTCCTCTGTCAGTGAGTGACAAGCAAAAATCTGAACTGGATCTTTATAAAATCCAACATCTGCTTGCTTGTTGATTGAAGTTGTAACATTTATGCTCACATCTCCTTTATTATTGTTTCTTCTTCTTTGTAACAGAGGTGGAACTCAATGATGAGAGCACCAAGGGTGAATCCCATGACTTTAGATTTGTTAAATGGCTAATTAAAGAGAAGGTAAATATCAAATGATTGTATATTTAGCTTTGAAGAAAA
Source organism: Craterocephalus stercusmuscarum (assembly GCA_037177115.1). Lineage (NCBI taxonomy): Eukaryota > Metazoa > Chordata > Actinopteri > Atheriniformes > Atherinidae > Craterocephalus > Craterocephalus stercusmuscarum. The sequence continues at coordinate 7,088,525 of JBBDHI010000020.1, forward strand.
GGTTATGTATATTTTTAAAAAGCCATTAATTGTATTTCCTTTGTTAATTTTTTTCACTTATGTACCAACTGTCGGCAGGGTTTAGCCACAATCCCCGTTTCTGCTTTCTTCAGTCCTGAACACAGCAAGGAGTTTGACAAATACATCCGTTTCTGTTTTGTAAAGGTGAGTGCAGCATCATGTCTTTAAAAGAAATGTTCCACAGTGCTGTTCTTCGTTCATCTTAACCACGCAGTTTTTATTCTTTAACAGGAAGACTCCACTCTGGAAGCAGCAGAGGACATCCTGAGAAAGTGGAGTCAAAAAGATTAAACTTACCTGGCTTTCCACTTTTTACTGGGCTACTGGTTTGATCTGCCTACTAAAGAATGGACTCAGGACTGTCTATAAATGCTTTCTTTTTGGCTTGTTTGTCCTCCCAGTTGTAATAACCACTGAAACACACTTCCATCCACTTAAAGTAATGCTGAAAATAAACTATTTCTCGTTAAATGTTAGTTACATATTTACATGTGATTTTGTTTTTAAATTTTTTTCCAAGATTATTTGTCTGGATCAAACTGTGAAAAAGTTTAATAAAGCTTTTAGTAAATCCTAGAGTGTGCTTTTTTAAACAAAAGATTTGAACTGTTCTCTGGTTGGTTATTTGAAAGTCTGGAATTATGGAAGGGTGGAATATATCTGAATCAAACAGCTGGTTTGGCTCAAGATGCAACAGAACTTTTCACCACTTTACACACCTGTGCAAATCTGTTTTGGCTTTTAAAATGTGCCCTACACACAATTTAATAATAATGATTAATAAGCTTGTTGCCTTCATACAAAGATCTATCAAATTATCCTTTGTAAAATTCTGGGTCGCCAGTAAACATGATAAAACCATGTGCACTTCAACTCCTCATTTTTTCTTTTTTTAAAAGATTAAACTCTTAATTAGTTTGTGATTTTTTTTCATCAATTATAACTCGTGACCATAGACTGTGACGGACCGCTAGCTTGATGCCCGGATGTTGACCCGGAAGTAAACATACTTCACGTGTTGGTGTGTGGAAGAATGTCGACCGATTCTGCAGTTAAAAAACTTGTATCGTCTCAGGTATTGTTACAATATTGCAATAAATATCAATGTCCAAGTAGCTACATCCATACCCGCTATAATGTGTTTGTAATTGCTTACAGGCAGAGGAGAAGGTCAACTGGAAGAAAAGGAAAGCAGAATGTGAGTACAGGCTAATCTAGCTAATGTAGCTAACAGACCTGCGTGCCCATTTATTATGTCAGTATGCTGGCCTGGCAGCTTATGCAGTCTGTTATTAATAAGTTAATTTCCTAAATCTTAGTAAAATAGTTATATGTTTTGATTTCTGTTTCGAAAAAGCCAATCGATTGTATATATTGTGGTAAAGTCTGCTGCTTAAAATAGACTTTGATCTTGCCCTCTCAAATCCTTCTCTCAGTTTATATATTTATTATGGCTTTTGTTGGATTTCAACTTAGATATTCATTACCCTTGGTAAATTAATGAAGTGTACAGAAAATTGATCAGAAAAGCTCTGTATGTACTGCAAATTACAGTGTATAAAGGATTATGAACAGTTAATGGTGAATAATATTGAATACCACTCTCTACATGTTCTGTTGAGTGTCATTCATTGCTTATTTTTAACAGTAAAGGAGAAAACAAAAGAATGGAAAAAGGCCAAAGTTCTCAAAAAATTGGAGAAGCAGAAACGGCAAGAAGAAGCAGAGAAAGCAAAACCAGAGGAAAACCATAAAAAACAAGGTAATTCCATCATTATGTGCTTTTCTGCTAGTTTCCGTCACTGTGAATGGAGTGCTGTAAAAAGCAACATGTGTTTCCCAGGTAGGGCTCACACTGTGAGCATAGCACTGCCAGGCTCAGTCCTGGACAATGCTCAGTCTCCTGAACTACGTACATATCTGGCTGGACAAATTGCTCGAGCCTGCGTAGTCTTTTGTGTTGATGAGATCGTTGTGTTTGATGAACAAGGGGAAGATGTCAAGTAAGTCATTAGTAATGTCCAACCAAGTGTCAATAACTCTTTAAACCACTGGAGATCTAAAAGCCCTGTTCCACAGGAGCGTTGAAGGAGAGTTTAAAGGTGTTGGGAAGAAGGGCCATGCTTGCATTCAGCTCGCCCGAATACTTCAATACATGGAATGTCCACAGTGAGTACAGTCAGCCAGATCAATGCAACCAGTGTCATCTCTTCTTTTTAATGACATTATGACTACATCTCCACCAGGTATCTGCGCAAATGTTTTTTCCCAGTGCATAAAGATTTGCAGTATGCAGGTAAGTTGATAAAAGGCACATTTCTTTGATCCATATGTATCCTGTTACCACATCAGTTTTTAAAGACTGCCAACAAAGAGTTTAACTGGCTCAGTTATAATTCTCAGGGCTTTTTTCAGACACCCCATGCATTCAGTATAAAATCAAATCCATTCCAGTCCATTTTCTTTTAGCACATTTAAAACAAGAAGATTGTACCACAGTGCTGCACAATATAAGCAAAAGAATGCTCACAAAAGAATAAAAAAAAAACGACGAATACGTGTTCAAATTACACGTTCAAAATAGTGCATTAAGAATCACTTTTAGGTCTTAAAATGCGGTTTCTTTTTTACAGCCATTGCAAAAATATTCAACAAAACCTGAAAAAAAGTCATTAAAATTCTTTAATTTGAAAACAAATTTGTGATTGTATACATTTCTAAGGGTGTCTGAAAAAGTTTTTCCAACTCTGTATAGTTAAATGTCTCAGTGCAGCAGCTGTTGCAGCTCCAGCTGTTGGCTACATTGGCAAACCAAAATCACAAACTTCCCATTGCTTTGGAACAACTGAACACACCTGCCCCCGTCATTTAATCCTGTGTCTTTGCTCAATGTAATTTCCACTTCATCCCCTTGCATAAAGTTTACTGTCTATTCTTTACTTAGGAACCGTGTAAATTAAAAATACTCAGTTATCACACAGCAGTATTAATGATGTTAGCAAAAGCAGCCTGTTGTCAGATGTATTGTCTTTGTCGTTAACCTAAATGTTAAAAAGAAGAAATAGATTAAATATGTATATGGTGGGTAAAAAGGCACAATTTAATTAAATCCCTCATTTTTCCTCCAGGTTTGCTCAACCCTCTGGACAGTCCTCACCACATGAGGATAGACGAAGAATCTGAATACCGGGAAGGAATAGTCCTCAATAAGCCGCCCAAACAAGGAAAAGGCTCATTAGTCAACTGTGGAATGAGGAAGGTGGGCACAACTCCAGAGATGGCATCACCACTATGACTGTGTTACTCATCTGTATGAGGATAAATACTAGGGATGGGCATAATTAATCGACGATTGATTAATCAAATGTTAAGACGTTAATCGATAAAAATTATCTTTTAATCAATTGAATGCATCTTCAGACTGCTGCTGAAATTGCACCACTGAATGAATCCCACTTAACAGCCACAAGAGTTGTTCATCTTGTAATAAAAATCTAAATAAGGAAACACACAAGGACTTTTTTACTTTCACTTTATTTATAGGTTATAAATATTGAATTTTAATATAAGAATATTAATGATTAATCATTAATTCTCCTGATAATCGATTAAGACAACTTATTCAAATGCCTATCCTTAATAAATACTTCACTGTGTTCCATGTGCCTGCACAGGATGTTCGGATTGACAAGCAGCTGCAGGCAGGTCTACGAGTCACAGTAAAGCTCAACAAGACACAGAATCAAGGTAGTTTTCTACATGAAATGTTTCAATACTTTATTTTCTAAAATGCTTTTACGTCACAGTAGTTCAGCTTGAGTCCATTTGTTTCTACAGAATGCAGGTTGTATAAAGGTGTTGTCGTGGCTCCTCACATGCCCAGAACTGAAGGAGGTCTTTACTGGGGTTACACTGTCCGCCTGGCGTCTTGTCTGAGTAGGTTTCTCCTTGATTTGCCCCAAAAAATGACCTTCCTCCTGTGACTGCATATCCTCACCACTGTCTCTTTTTGTTGATGCAGGTTCAGTTTTCACTGAAAGTCCGTATAAAGACGGATATGATCTGACAATTGGCACGTCGGAGAGAGGCAGCAGCCTGGATCAAGCAACACTGTCACCATTCAAGTAAGTTTAGAGCCAATTAGGGAAAAAACGAGGTCAGTAAATGCCTGTGCTTGTGTGTCAAACATTACCGTGCTAACATGAATTTTTCCTCCTTTTCAGGCATCTCTTGGTGGTTTTTGGAGGTCTTCAAGGTTTGGAAGCCAGTTTGGATGCTGACCAAAACCTGGACGTGACTGACCCCAGTGTTTTATTTGACCTTTACCTCAACACATGCCCTGATCAGGGCAGCAGGACCATTCGAACTGAGGTGAGAACCCACGTATGTGACGAGATAAACTGATGCGATCTGTACTGGCCATGCACTATGAAACGTGTCCAGCGAGGCCAACTAGAGTATTAATGTGAAGATTTCCCTTGTCAACAGGAGGCCATCCTAATATCCATGGCAGGGCTGAGACCGAGGATCACAGCAGCTTTTTCCGATGTTTCCACTGCTTCATGAAATCATTAGATACATGGCAAAGTAAACAAATGAAAGCTTAAGAATGTGTCAGGGCAGTAAGCGATCAGTGCAGGTGTCGCTATCTTTTTTTATATATATAAACTTTCTTAATTCTGACTTTGTTCCTGAAAAACACATGTAAATATTTAAATACAGATCCACGAGCTTAAACTAACCTGTTTTGTTCTGTCGTTTTTAAAACTGCATTATATTAGAAAACAAAGATCAACGAAAAACACTTCTGTGTTTTCAGTTTCAAGTTTCCACCAAAGTGCTTAAAATGTCTGCATGGATACTAAGTGTTCCCATGTTTTTCTGAATTGGAATATTTTCTCGTTTAAAAAAAAAAAAAACAGCTCCAGACCTCATGTTTCCAAGGTGCTGTCACATTACAATTGCAATGAATATTGTCATGCATTTACCAGTTAGTACTTTCTCACTTTTCTGTCATAAACTGGGTCTGTAATTGTGTTTTATCTGGTAGAAACCATGTATTTGAGACATGGGCTTGAAACTGGGTACAATTAGTGAAAGTTAAAAAAAACATTCAATTCTTGAGTAAAAGATGATGATTGTGTTGCTTTCTGGTTTTCAAATTTTAAAGTTTTATATCACAAAATGTTTCTTTCTTAGGCTGTGATCTCCCCAGATGCAGCAAGTAATTCATTGTGAAGTAGTACAAAAGTCAGCTCCGTTGATGTACTTTATTCCTATCCATTATTGACATAATTTCACAGAAATAAATAGTTCCGGCTACCAACCTGTTAAATGAAGCATGCTGTGCAGAGCATGAAGAGACTCTCCTGAGGACAGATATTGTGTTTTTTCAGGAGATTATTTATAAAGGCAACACAATCCCCATTAAAAAGGGAGAAAAAAAAACACTTTCCTGCTTTAACTTCAACTCCCAAGATATGTTATGCGACCTTTTTTAATTGCATGCACTGAAATAAAACAGAATTAAAGGGGTTTAGGTTTAAATTACAACAACATACTTAAGTAATAATACGATCCAATATTTGTAATAAATTGGCTGTGTTGATGGTTCTGGAGGAGTAAACTTGTCAAACGCATCACAGCACATACTGCTTTATTATGTTAATAAGGCTGTTGTATGGACTGCTTGTAGGCTGGATTAGTATTGGATTTTTTCTGCCTGCTGTAACTGTAGAATATGATCTCTAATGGACAAAAACAACTGGCTAACTGTATTTTATAGGCCACTTGATTATATCTGATATATTTCCCTCTCAGCGCGGGAAAATGAGACATTTTAATATATAACAAAATAACTTTTTCTCTATTTACGAATACACTCCCACAGGTCGACGCAGCTATACACATTTGATCCAGACACCTTAAAACCAAGTACCTGCACATGTTTGGTGTTCCACAGTATGTTTTCCAAATGCTTCTTCACCCTCATGGCAAGCCTTGAAAATTAGCCACCGATCATTTATGAAGTCCCACTTTAGGAAGTTAGAAGCTCCTTCAGGCAGCTGCGAGCACAGCTACGTCTCTGAAGACTCCACATCTGGCTTCTCACCATTTGGGGTGAGAGAATGTGATGTTGTAATGCTTTGCCCAGCGTGCAAACACCTGCTTCTCTGTTATAAAGCGATGATGGTTGCCTCTCCAGCCGCTCTCGTTCTGGATGTACATTATACATTCGTCAGGCCCCCTGGGTTTGTAGTAGTGGTACGGCATCTTCTTGGATACAGGTTTTCTTCTGGATAGCGAAAGACTGCAACATTATTGGTTAGAAGTTAGACGGAGAAGCTCTCAGTGACTTGCAATAACGAGTTCGTGTTTTGAAAAATCATCATCATACTCACCCACAGTGATTTGGTGGAACCATCCCATATACTTTGATGTTATCACACATCTCAATGGCTATGACCATTGTGAACCAGCCTGTGCTCAGCCACGAGTGAGATTTTTGCCTGAGCAGAATAAGAAAACACAAAGTAAACATGAATGATTAGGGTTTTACGCGGGACGATTACACCAGCTGCATCGATACTTGCCTGTCTCGTCCCGTCTCTCTGTGAAACAGATTATCAAATTTGCGCATGTTGTTGGGGGTGATGCTAAAAAAAGACAAGTTGCTGTAGGTCATGCTGACTCTCTGGATCAGTCTGTACAGAGTTCCTTTAGCATCCTTCCCAATCTTATTTGGGGGCCCCCAGAAGATGATGGTGGAGTTGCCGTCTGTCTGGTGCAGGAACTCATTAGGTCTTCGTACAACCCTGAACACGCTAGCATGCGCTACGACCCTCAGCGTGGTCCTGTTCCCGACATCGGACTCAAAACCCAACGTGGGGGCGTCATTCATGCGGATCACACACTCTGTGTGGTCGATCTCGTCTCCTGCTCGACTTCCCAAGACGTGGCTGGAGCTGGTCACCAGTGCACATTCATGACAGTGTAGAGCTATGCTCTGAGAAAGAAACACAACATCAGGTTCTTAAACAAAAGTGTACTAGTACCACCAAGAGCGAAACATTCCCTCTGAAAGGAGTGTTTCAATTCTTCTCAACAATGTATCAGAAATCAAACTAGGAATTGATAATGAGAATAGAACTTAGTATTAACAGTGATATAACCATTCATTTATGGATATTGTATCCATATGAAGTAATAATGGCTTCATTTCTATGTAATATTTACACAGACCCACTTCAATATTAAAGTTGTTCAGCACAGCGTGAAAGCGAATCAAATTTGATTTGAGTTTTTTAAACCAGAAGCACATCACAAAGTGCTTTATATAATAACAATTAAACATTAAGTTAAAAATAAGCTACACATGCCCATGCTTTAATTCACTGAATTTAAAGCGCACCTAATCATTCATACTCTCACACACTCATACCACACGATTATCTAGCCTGATCCTTCTTGAGCCTCCATCCACACCGGAATCACCCAACCCATAACCAAAGTAGCCGCCCAGATCATGGCCGGCTGGGGCCCACACCAATCTGAGGGCTTGAAGAGAAGGTCCAAGATTGTTAAACGTTTAACAAACCAGTAAAAGAACCTCAAAATCAAGGAAAAACCTTATTCAGGTCAAATTACACAAAGATGTAACAACAAAAGTAATACAGCCTATAAATCATGTTCCCCAGGACTGTATTTAAAAACCGGACTGACTAACAGGGATGAAACTTCCTATTTTTGCCACATTTCTGCCGTCAACATGTTCATGCTCCTGTGAGGGCAGGCTTTTTTTTCATAGCTAAACAGTTCTGTGCAGACACACATATTACTGAGCTTTTTAAAAAATTAGTTTAATTAGAGCAAAGTCCGGCAGCTGTTCATGTGCACGTCACCATGCCGTGCGTTAATCCTCGCCTCAGCCTTTTCACAGCAAGCATGCAAATAATAACATGCTCACAACGGCAGGAATGGTGGGAAGGGTTTGGATTGATGCTTTTAACATTACACCATCATTTATGGTGTAATGGCTCATCACTAATCAGCATTGCATCTAAACCAGTGTTTCATAATAAATGAGATAAAGAGGGGGTCTGTGGAGGTGCCATCCCAATATCCTGTCTTTACTTTTCAGCATGTAGAACTGAGCTCTGTTGCATTCAGTCCTGAGCTTAGTTTCTGCCTACATGTATTATTTGCCCACTGCAGCAGTTGCTGATTCATCTCACCTTACACACTGAAACACACTCTGCTATTTATAGAACATCTCATAGCAATGTGTAGCCGGCTGCAGCAGCAGCTGTCGTTATCAGTGCACAAAAAGGAAATTAACCAACAGTTATCACCACGTCCTGGAGGCATTGCTGTGATAAACAAATAGCAGAGAACGGTGAATTTCTGCAGGAACCTTTCTGGGTGATGCAGTTCTGGTTGAACCAGGGTTTAGATATAAAAGGCAGTTTAGGCTTTATGGCCGTATGACATAGTCCCAGCTAGAAAGAAGAAAGGGTCACTGTATTAATTTGCTTGTATGAATTCTGACTGATGACAAGAAATTGTCTCAAACTGATTGTGAGATGCCACTGTTGTGAATTGGCGGCGTACAAATAAAGCTGAATTTAATTGAACCTCTGCATATATTCGGCGACTTTTGCTTAAACAAGTTGTATTGAATGAATGAGCTGACCCTGTATTTTTACACATCTGACTTTTCCTTCACACCCAGAATATTTCCATCTATCAGAAAGGAATTCTCCCACATGATCAGATAATATGTTTGATTTCAGAATCAAAATTTAACAAACGCATACGTTCTCAGTACGATAACGTAGCTGCAGCCGACTCGAGTCTTCTTCCATCTGTGTGTAAAATGGCTGCACACACATTTAATGATCACTACTTTCTACATTCATGACGGGTGTTCTGTACGAACATTTCATTATGAATTTCATTCTGTAAATATTTAAGTTTTTAATTGGTGCTATTTGCTTCTCCTGAGAGCCTACCGTGTTCAGGACATTTGTCTCCAGCATGTTTAAGATGTTTTTTATGGAGAACAAGTATAGTTTCCTTCTGCTGAAACAGCAGCTGTGACGTTTGTGATTGTTGTGCGACTTACTTTGTTCCCATAAACTGGAATATATCCATCCTTCATAGACCACTTCTTCAGGTCTGTAGTCTTGACTGCGTGATTTGATACCACGTGAAAGGGAATGAAGGAGCTTTCAGTGACATTGTTGGAGCCGTAGAGGATGAGGAGCGTCATCAGGATGAAGAGAGCGAGGAAAATCACCATCCTGTGGCTCTGCGGACCCTGCAGTGTAAACAACAGCGGTAGTCATTTATGTAAAGACAAATATGAGAGACGGTGTAAAAAATGTGACGTTTGAGACATTTTATTTTTCTATTCCACTCCTTTTTTAGGGTAATTAATCCTATATTGCTATGGGTAAAAAAATATATTTTAAATACCCATGTGTATTTATCTTCGAATAAATTGCCCATTAGGGTGTGAAATAACAGCTAAAAATACAAATTATTACAAAAAATTACTACAATTATTACAGAAAGCAGTCAAATATTTTATCTTTTTTTTTAAATGAACACTTTTGATGTTTTGAACACAAAAATATTCTTGGAAAATAACACCTGATAAATCAGTAATGATGATGGAAATAATAAGCAGCAGTTTTTACTTTCCCTTTAATGCGGGAACAGTAATTATTTAAAAGTGGAATACAGCCATAAGGTCCTAACGCTGTGTTTAGTTTAGAGAACTTTTTATGCTTTCCAGTGATTTCCAGTGAAGAACTGGTGACTGCCAGGCTTATTATGATACTCTTGGGTGTGTATTTTTTGTTGTTATGTAGTTTCTGATTTTGTGTGTATTTTTAGGCTGCAGGAGGAAATATCACTAACAGGAGAGGATAAAAGTAACTCAAACTTCTTGGGAAGGCGGGATTATCATTGGGGGAGCCTGGCGCGCCCCTTATATCATGGCAGGGGAAACACTGACTCTAGTGGCGAGGGAACTGGCAAAATGCAAAGACCATTTAATCCAGTGGTTCCAAAACTTTTTGAGCCATGACCCCAAAGATAACATTCATTGACGTTTTCCCCCCTCCCGCAATAACAATTATTATTATAGTATGATATCAGATGGGTCCTCCTGCATGATCCTCAAAGTATAACGCTTGAAAACTGTCTGTTTTTAGAAATAAGAAGGACAAACATGGCTTTATGCATTAATGTATTAAGAAATTTATCTCAGCTTTAATTGTGTCAATTTGACAGTTATGATAAAAATCCCTTTTTTTTTTTTAATAAATACTGGTTATATGTTTTTCACAATTATCTGTTGACCCCCAGTGTGGGAACCACTGAGAAGAACCATTTCTTTATAGTGGTTGTCTTGCTTCTTGTCTCCCGCCTGTGTCTGTTCCACTTGTACAACAGCAGGCGAAATTGATTCACAATCAGTGTTACTTCCTTACAAGACACATTGATATGAAAGTGTGACGATCTTTCAGTTACTTAACGATAATGTGTTCCCTTTACTTTTTTAAACGGTGTACATCTATTGTAGTTTCCTGTTTGCTTGACGTCCTGCAGCTCAGTTCTTTCCTACTCTCAGACATTTATATTGGAATTTAGGCATCTCTGGCTTTGACCCTATAATGTGGCCCCACCCCTCTTGGTAATGGTAATGGTAATGGTGATGATGAGAAGTTTAGAGGTCTTAATGCCACACCCGCCCCTGGTTTTGATGTCTCTTACCTTACCGTTGAGCCTGAGCCCCATACTTTCCGATCAGATCCAACACACAGCCTGTTACTGTCTGTCATCATACCTGACAGGACAGACGCTCATTAATATCAGCACGTTCATCAGCGCTTCATATTCTGACCACGTCAAATCATTTTTTAATCATCGTTTCTGGCTGAAAAAATACTACACACTGGCATTTAACAGTTTGTTATTTTTGGCATCGCGTATGGAGAAAAAACACCGTGAGCGCCCAATGCAGTGAAATGTAAACATTTGCAAAGAAACACCATCTTGCGCAGCCGTCTGCTTCCACCTTCGCATCCTTTCTTCTTCGCTGGTTGTTTTTTCAAACGACTTTCCCGCTGAGACCGTACTGGTATTAACTAAACTCCCCATAAGTGAGAGTGTTAACCGCCCGCGTTGTTGATCCGGGCTTACCTCGTCATGTTGTTGGTGGTGGTCTCCGTCTGATATGCCCCTCATTCTTCTTGTTCCCCATCTTCCTGCGCCAATTGCTGACGTCATCGGAGCGTCCTCCACTGCAGCACGCGGATTGTTCAGCAGCCAAACTTTCCCCCGAAAATAGGAGATTTCTACTGATGTCACATTGGATAATCTATTGAGACGGTAGAAATCTTATTATTAAAATTCTTATTATTATTATTAATTATTATTATTATTACGTTTTTCAACGAACTTCTGAGCAAAACTGAGTTAATTCGGGTTCAGTTCCACATGAACCCCTAAGGAAAATAATTTGACAAAGTAATTGTTGCAGAATGTGTAAAGTCAAGACAAGCCTTCAGTTTTCATTCAATTTGCTGCAACCAAATTCAGATTAGTAGTCTATGCGCTCCCCTGTTATAGCATGAATATTTCTTGTTCTCCATTAAGCAAAATAAGAAGCCTTTGAAGTTTTAGGCTGACAAAATCAACCAGTCTTTCTACAGATTCTTCAAAAACCTACTGGAGATTTACTACAAATCTAATGGGTTATAACAAATGCTCAAAAGTTTGATAACATCTCTGTCTCTCCCTTTGTTTATGGTAGGCTAATACAGAGAGATTTGTAGGAGGAAAAGCTGAGACAGCTGTGGGAACTGGTAACACCACCTGTCACTCCCCTTGCTTCAGAACAGTTTTAAGCTGGTCACCCATTTTTGTTCTCTGACAATTGCAGTTTGTATAATTCTGAAATATGCATTACTTTTTTTCTTTTGGGTACTCTAACTACTTTTTTAACCTTTGGCCGGTTACTGCTTACCTTTGCACATTACTGGACTTCAACAGGTTGAATTTAAGAACTGAAAAATTGGGATGTTTGAACAAATTATCATGCCTTTATTCAAATACTACACTCTTTAACTTTTATCAAAAAAGTCTGAAAATATTAACAGAAATGGCTCAAATATCCTAATTTGTTTTCTTTAATGTGAATCACATCCAAAGCTCTGAATCCTACTTTACAGATTAGAATACACATTTATAGCTTTATTATCCTTACTACATCCTTTGAAAACTTCACAGTCCCTTTCCCCTCAGATTCCTTCTTAACATACAAACACTTTGATAACTACAATATTTATTACAACAGAATAATACCTGGGTAATGAAGTTGAACTGGGTCATTCGGTTCAGTCAACTAACTGATAAATGACCAAATTTCAAATAAATAAATCTCTTCATAAAATGCAAAATTGCTTTGATTAAATTAGAAAAAAAGAAGCAAATAAAAAAGGGTTTGTCCACAATGATAAAAAAAACAGCTGTGTGGGTTGGCTGAGAATGTGAGGAGCCTCTAAGTGAATTCACATGAGCTGAAGAGACTCGTGACCTAAGAGTAAAAGGTCCTGTTGGTTTACAATTTCAAAGTCACACACACACATTCCCACATATTTTACAGCAGATTTATTCACACTGATAGAATAAAAGTAGCATTGGACATTTTTCAAGTTTACATTCAAGTTCTTTGCAGTGTGTAGTCTACATAGAATTACAAAAGCATGAGTAATATTCTTCTTACTAATTACTTTATAGTAAAATACTTGCTCAGTAGTGCAACTGTTGCAGTCTTTGGAATCAGTCACAAAATAAACATTAAGTTATGTAACTAACAAGGCAGTCCTTAGTCTTAACATGCAGAAATATATAAACTGTAAACAATTTTCAGGGGGCTGAAGGAAGGCAAGTAATATTTGAGTTCATTTAATTTAGCTAGTTACATTCAAATCTCCACAAATCTGTCAGTCTCAGGAAGCTTTAGTTAGTGTGTGTTCTGGTTGTCATTATATATGCATAGCACATGGCAGTCTTAGAAATCATGATCACCAACCAAATCATGATAAAGATGGAGTGAACTTCCAACCCAGAGGAGCAGGAGCTTCTGAATGCTTTGTCAAAGTTTGCCAAATGAGTAACAAAAGGAAATGTTGAGATTCCCCTTAGAGCTAAATCTTAATCCAATCTTGTAGAACAGGGCCTTGGTGGGCCTCCTTTACTCTCATCACCGGCACATCTTATGCATACTAGCCACACAAATCTGTAGGCTGTCTTGGATAATCCATATCCAATCTAGTTGTATTTACATTTTTGGCAGTTAATCAGGGTTAAAGCTACAGCACTGCAAATCGCCCTGCTGCTGTTTCTGATGCTTAAAGTGCTGCAGAGAGGACATGTGAAGCTATGTGCTCACTGCAGGGAAAACATCCCACACAGATCCAGTCATGTTTGAAGAATGTGGCTGGAGGCTGCATGAGTTGACAATCAGCCAGTTAACCAGTGTAACTACTCCAACCACAAGTAGAAGCTGCCACCTGTCACCCGTGTAAATATCTGGATGCTGTTCACAATAACGTGTGCATCTCTTTCAATGAAACACTACTCATCTGACGTTTTACGAATTCATTACTGTAACTGATTGCATTGCAATTAAAGGGAACATATCATGCAAAATCCACTTTTTTAAGCCCTTAAATACCTGTTTTTGTCTTTTCCGAGCGTTCCGG
>JBBDHI010000020.1:7160044-7176519 GCA_037177115.1 Craterocephalus stercusmuscarum
GGATCCCCCCGGATGAGTTGGCTAATGTGGCTGGGGAGAGGGAAGTCTGGGCTTCCCTGCTTAGGCTGCTGCCCCCGCGACCCGACCCAGGATAAGTGGAAGAGGACGGTACGGTACGGTACGGTTGTTTTAATGAAAATAATTTTAAAAAAATGCACATTTGTCAGTTAATGGTTAACTAAACTTTCTTTCATCACTAAATATAATAGCTCTTCTTTTGCATAAATTCAAGATCAAATTAACTAATTTATCATTAAATATTCATCAGCATGAGAGAAGCTGAAAGACCCAGATTAAGGCAACCACAGCTATGCCGTTGGTGTTCCTGTTTGTGGGTCATGCACATTAATATTGGGATTGTATGTGACCTACTGTGAGCGAATATGTGTTGAGAATGCTGCGCAGGATAAAATGTGTTTCCTGCTCTAGAGACATTGGTGTGAACTGATTTCTGTTGCCACACTTTATGTGCCAATGTGCTGGCAGATGAACTAATGGGGCCTTATTTGTGCTGACTCCAAGGCTTGGCCCTGTGTGTGCCCTGACCGGGGCGAGTTTACAGTACCCTCCAACCCCCTGCAGTCTACCTACAGATGGATCCAAATCAACACCAGATTTTAGCTCTGCAGCCATGCAAACAGAGTGACCTCTGATCAGGATGTGCTTCATAAAAACACAGTAACACTGTGATGGCAAATAAGTCATTGTATGTAAATATGGAAAATTAGTTTTTACCTTTACAGTCATGAAGAGCAGTCATTTCTTTCATTGCTTGGGATATATGCTTCCCCACATGAGCTATGATAAAAGTTAAAGGTGTTGGTTTTTGGCTTAAAGGGTGCCTGAGGGTATTCTCATCAATAAAGAGAGGATGACTTCTTTCATTTTTATCGTAGTCTGTCTAGCTTCAGGGTAATAGAACATTATATCCACAAGTTATATTCCCCTCAATCCATAGAGATCCTAGTTTATGTCATTTACCTGTACATATTACTGCAACTGCTGAAGGTCAGATTGCCTAAATCAAGCTGCAAAGATGACACTAGCAGGCCATTTCCATTAAAGTTACTTTAAAGCTAACATGTCTTTGCACCCTTTGTGGCCAGAAAAAACCTTTCTGCGAAAACAGTTTTTATAAAAACGTAAAATGGGACAATTCTTTTCTTTGCTTGGAGTTGTCTCTTATTTAAACTTTAAGTATCTTGAATAATCCACTGCTGCTTACTCAAACACGCAATCGAGCTTGTTTTCTTGTTTTGCTAAGCCCTCTGGAGTAGTTTTAGTTTTTCATAATGCATGGCCTCCTGCTGTTGCAAAAAAAAGAAAAAAAGTCAAAACACTTTAGTATGTAACGGAAACAATCGGATTCATGGAAATTTTGAGACAGAAATCAATTGGAGCAGCTTTAATTTTGCACAGCCCCTTTCTGTTTGACACAGTTGGAGAGCCCTCTGTGAAAAGTCCTGCTGTTTCCTTACTGCTGCCCTGAAGGGGATGTGAACGCTTAGATTAAAACTCCAGATCCTGCACACCAGAGTACAGAGCTAGCACAACAAAAATGATTTATAAACTCTCAATAAAATATCTATATACAGAAAAAAAAAACCCATTTGTAACATGAACTTTTTTATCATTTAGTATGTGCCTAAATTTTGTGTGTTGAAATATTATATTGAAGACAGAGAAAAATAACCTTTCCTTAACTTTTCTCTTTTGTGGCTTGGAGTCTGGCCTGTTAACTTAAACTTTTCTTTTTCGGCTACACAGAAAATAGTTGTTGCTCAATTTAAATTTAGAGGTTGAAATAATATAAAGAATGACTGGGATGATCCCCATAATTGGAAGGTCTCAGTCCAGCACCAGTTTCAGAGATGAGGAACAGGAGATTCTCTGGAACGTTGCCTACAGTAAATGCTGCTGGAATAATCCTGAATTAGATGTAAACTGAAGACTGCCTTCTGTCCCACAGAAAGCACACAGGCCCTACTGCTACACTGACATACACACACATACACCATCCCCCATCACATTCTCTCACTGTCTCCCCGCAGACTGACCAATGCAGACGTTCTCATCATCCAGTTCGGCAGAGGCGTTGCGGAAGAATCCCAGTCTGCAGTGTTGGCAGTTCTGGCCTCTGGTGTTGTGCTTGCAGCTGACGCATGTGACAATGTTCAGGTAGTCAATGTAGCTGCAGCGGTTGGAGTGGCCATAGCACTCACAGTCTGCAAAAAAAACAAAAAACAAAACAAATTTCAGTTTAGGTCTCATGAGGATCATTTTGTTCACATTTAAGTTTAAAGAATGAAAAATGGAGTGAGGAGAGTATTGCTCTGGATTACTGAATGATGTGCATTCACAAATACATCTGAAGGTTTTAGTTTAAGATGTCAGAGTAAAGAATGAATGACTCAGTGTGTGTTTTATGAGGCACCTCAATCACTCTATATTGGTTCAATAAAGACAAACCACTCCCTCCCCATTACTACACGCAGGTTTGCTGAGTCTGCTTCACTGTGCCACACTGATTACTAATGGGAATTCCACTATCCTGTCTGCACATGGTTCTATGGAAGCATGCAGGTGTGTGATTACAGCCATGTTTAGTGTGTTTGGGAGTTTAATTATTGCACCAGATGAGTAGATTATAAGCTGTAGAATCATAACCGAGGGAATTTGGGGTGAGCAATACGGTGGGCTTTTAGAGATTGCACCTGAATCTATGAAATCAGTCTGACCCTGGTTAACCAGTACAAAGTCTCTACTCAATAACTGGAAAGGGAAAAAAAACACACACAACGGGTAATTAGGCAGCAACATATCCCCACAATAGCAGTGATTAAAATCTCAGAAACATTTGGGTCAGCCCTCAAATGCAGTTGCTTTATACAATAAGACTGCAGTGGTAAGATTGTGTATAGCTGACAGTCGGACTGAAATACCTAAATGAGCCAAGTATCTGCGACACAAATGCTTCAGATTTCTCCTGCTGACTAAACAAGATGAAGGGAGTGTCTTCAGAATGCTACAAATCTCTTGAGATCATTAGATTCTTAAACAGCCATTGCTTGAAACTGCCATTTCACTTATTACACTGACAACAAGAGTACTTTAATACTGTGACCAGAAATCTGAAAAAAAACGTGTATGCACAAAAACCTTGTATGTGTCTCTGCAAAAACTAGTCTTTGTAAAGGGTGAATGTGTGTGATTCAAATGATGTGCTTTTTTCCTTTTTAGTGAGGTCAATCTGACAGAGTAAAGGTGGTTGCATTGTAAGGATTTGCTCGGTGAAAGAGGCATGCATGGAACTTGTATCTGCAGAAAGGTTGACAACGTGGACATTTTGCATTCTGAGCTTGACAAATGTGTAAAATATTATGTATATACTTCTGTCTTTGTGTACAGTGTACACACATAGTTTCTCTGGAAAACATATATATTTTTATGCATTTTGCATGTAATATGAAATAATGGAGGGAAAAAAATAAATCAAAGGTAGATGCAAGTGATGGAATAACCATTTTGACTCAGCTGATTGACTTGAATATAATGTTCCTCCACAAACCTTCAATGAAAAGGTTCCCTATGAAGTTGTGGGTATGTTTAGTTTGAGTGTTTTAATTCTGGCTCCCAGTTAAATTTAGAGCGGATTTTAAGACGTAACTGTTTCAAAGTCAAACAGGTTTGTGTTTTCTCACCTCTCCTATAACTTTGCACCCTTTAGACTGATTTGTGGGGCCTGCTAACCTGCTGCTTCAAATTATTATATTAAATTTTATCTCACCAAAACTCAACATTTTATATCATGGAAATAATTTTTTTCTCTGTTTACTTGCATAATGTTGCTTGTATCTAAACTACTTATGGACTATACACTGGACTTGTGTAACCCAAATGTGTATCAATGCAGTGGAACACATGCGTTTATCCCCTCTTCACTATGGTATCATTACTGAGATTCATTAAAACTCAAAGAATAATATTACACATCTCTTTGACCATTCCTACTCTTCTTGATATTCACTGTTGGTTTTTTAATCTCTGTAGTTTAAAATTATTTTCTTTTTTACACCGAGCTGCACAGTTGGCCTTCTTAATTTTCTCTTTGTAATTTCTAAATAGTCTTGAGAGACTCTGATTAAAGGGTTTATGCTTGATAAATTAAGACTTGTTCTGAGTTTTACACCCTAAAATGGAGAGTACTGCAGCTCTATAATCCCCCCCCAACAAAAAAATGAATGAAAGCCTGATGTTGGCTACGTCAGGGTCTGTATTGTGCAGAGGGTGCAGTGAAAGGTAGAGGGGTGTTTCTCTACAGTTAACATGGATGTTAGTTCCTAATTAAGGTTTTATTAAGCTTTAGAAGTTGGCTGCAATAGCGCACTGCAAGGCATCACTGTCCTCTAAAGAGGCGTTTACTAGGCATGTTTATGCAAATACACATTTAAATGCACATTAAAAAGTCGGAGTTTAGCTGTTTAATCAGCCGTCACATTATTATTTTATTATTGTTTGGTTGATGATGCCAGCTAAAATATTAATGAGCTGGTTTAAAGGAAGCCAGCAAGAGGAGCCCCATAAAGTGCCTCTCTCAGCACTGAGGGAACCATGCTAGCGGTGGGAGAGAACGGCCTAATTAAATATAAATGGGCAATTACTTCGCAGACTAGAGAGGCAATGGGACATTGTTTCACAAATGAAAGTTACGAGTCAAGATGCTTCTTTATTGGTATTTATCAATTGTGAATGGTTGACAGAGAGGATGGTATTATCGGGAGACAGAGAAAAGCGCCTCAGTTAAAGACAGAGGTTGAAGAAATAACTTCTTTTACAAGGATCCTTTCTGCAGCAGTAAACACAGGTATGAGGAGCAGACACTTACCTTGTTAATAATGTGGACACAACCACAATGGTCAGAGATGAAAGAGAAAAATGAGCAAAATGAAACGCATAAAACATGCAATAGGAGGAATTTTTCCACAGGTTTACTATTTGAATGTTGCTTTCCATTGATTGGGAAGAGACCAGGAACAATCCAGAGGTTTAACTCTAACTCATGTGTCCTGTTCGGTTCTTCACATTACACACTACTCGTGTTCTTACCTTTGTAATCATAATATATGATCCCAAGCAACTGTTTGTCCTGGGTCTCTCCTGAGATCAAGAGTTTCAGAAGCCCTTGAGGGAAGAAGGAATCTTTGTTTAAGGTTATTCTCCACATCATTCACTGAGCCACAGTTTCCTACACTACTTTCTATCTACACAGCCGGAGCCAGCAGAACACGGGGATCCCAGGTACTACAGAGGGGTCTAGTGGAAGAAGTGGCAGAAATACCCACCAGACTCTACCAGACAGAAGAGTGCTGGCTTTGTTCTATAAAGCTGATTCAACTACTGTAGTGTTTCTTAACTGGTTGGAGTCTGTTGGGGCATGACAGTTTAGTGTTGATGCTGAAGATTTAATGATTAAAAAAACTGGAGGTAATGTGATATTAAGATGTGATACTCTATGAAAACTTTCATAGAGTTTTCTGTATATTATACACATATTCATACAGGCATTCTCCAAAGTGTCAGTCTGAATTTCGATAAATTGGTGCAACCAGTTATGAACCACTGCACTTCTATCGTTCAGAATCTACCTTTCTTTTTTCGTTTTTCTTTCTCGTCTTTGTCTTCTTCCTCATGTCCGTAACCGTACCATGTGGTCCCATGACCACCTCCCTCCCTCCCATGGCTTCCACCGGTGTGGTGCACTACAAATGAGCAACAACTCAAAAATCAATTTGTATCGTTACAGTGCAGACCATCTCAAACTACCTCCACCGGACTACACTGCTGTCAAACCGACACTAAATCTTTTTGTAAAATTAAACACAAAACTTGCATCACATTTAGTATTTGCCAATCAGACAATCTAGAATCAGGCTATCTAGAATTGAGACAAAACACTGTTCACATTATTTTGGACCCAGCAGCAGCTCTGTTTGCAGTCAAATTTATCTTCTTTCTTGTCAGCCCATTTTCTCTACTTCATCTTTTTATAGCGCTTTTCCTTTCTTGCCTCTCAGCATCACTCAGTGTCTTACATAAAGAATGTGGCACTCCTGTTGATATCAGATTAAGAGCTAGCCTTATGGCTCATGATGACTGACAGCCAATCATTTGGGTGAGGAGATAAGTTAAAATACGTTTTCCCCTCTCACTGTAAGTTGTCGAGCATTGTGATAAAAGTTTATCTTCTGCACTTTTACTGCATCACAAGTAATATACTGTTTATAGCCACTGTAAATCTCCAAGAACATAGAAATGGCTACAAACAAAACAAATACCTGTATGGTCAGCTGTTCCATGTCTATGGCCATCCTCCTCATGCCCAAATGAGACTGTTCCGTGGCCATGACTGTTGTGTGAGTGTCCATGATGATGGGACACTGAAACACCACAATCATCAGTGCCATAATAGACAAAAATGTTGTGTATATTCTATCAAAAGATTGCCGTCATAACATAGAAAGGCTACCTTCCCCCCTGGACTCCCCATGATGAGATGATGATGCAATACCGAGGCCATGACTTCCATGTGAATGTCCCTCAGACTTATGGTGGACTGATGCATCACAAGCAAAAAAACCCAAACACAGATGTTCAGTAGTTGGAGTAAAGTTTAACTCGTGACGTTTATGCAATTCAGAGAGCTAATGTTGCTATTGAACACCTTGTGTGTGGTGTTGCTCCCCATGCCCGGAGCTGGTTGTCGATCGGTGGCCATGACTCTCATGTGGATGTGCGTGAGACTTGTGAGGGTCTGAAATATCCAGTGGTATTAAAATGATAGAAATATAGGCTGTTTGTACTTTTTATTTTTCAGGAGTAAAAACTAAATCTAACAGATACCTGTCCTCTCAGTTGTTCTGTGCCCATGATCCTCTTGTCCATGCCCATGGGAGGCTGTTGTCCCATGGCCATGTGCCACATGTGCATGTCCATGAGAGTTATGGAGGTCTGAAGTAACCAGTACAGTTAGAATTACAAACATCTACAGTATTAGTATCTGCAGTCTGTACTGTGCAGTTTTCAGGTGGCTTATAAATTCAATTCATTACAGATATCTGATGCATCTAAAATATGTACCTGTCCTTTCAGCATGTCCATGCCCATGCCCATGCACCTCCTGTCCGTGCCCATTAGAGGCTGTTGTGTCGTGGCCATGTGTCTCATGAGCATGTCCATGCCCATGAGGCCTATGAGGGTCTGAATTAACCATTGCCATTAAAAACACAAGGCGAACACAGTTTATAACATGTCAGGTATATTATATGACATGTCTGCTGGTTGTAAGTTTTGGTAAAACTATTCACTGTATATTCAAATAATTGCAGATGCAAGAAAGCTACTGCTAAATCTAAGCAATATACCTGTCCTTTCAGCATTTCTGTGTGTGTTTTGCTGCGGTCCATGCCCGTGTGAAGGTGTTGCCTCATGGCCATGTGTGGCATGTGGGTGTCCATGAGAGTTATGGTGGTCTGAAATATCCAATACAAACAAAATTATAATATCTGCTCTTTGTACTTTTTAGTTTAGGTGGCAAATTTTGGTGAAACGATGGATTATTTGTTTTAGTTGTTTTAGATACAAGTTGGCTAATAATGTATTTAAAAGATGTACCTGTCCTCTCAGCATTTCCATGCACATGCTCTTCCTGTCTGTGCCCATGTGAGGCTGTTATGTGGCCATGTGCCTCATGTCCATGTCCATGAGCCTTGTGGGGGTCTGAATGAACCATTTAATATCAGAATTACAGGGAAAAACAATCTAAGTGTCTACTTTCTGCTCAGGTGGGTCATATTAGTAAAATTCTTTGCATAAAATTCCAGTTGCTACTTATATGAGGGCTGTAGCAAAATGTAAAGTGTATACCTGGCCTTTCAGTGTTTCTATGTCCGTGTTCCTCCTGTCTATGCCCAGGTGAAGCTGTTTCATGGCCATGTGCCACATGTCCATGCGAGTTATGAGGGTCTGAAAAAGCCGATTAGGCTACCATCAAATTTACAGATAAAAGATTATATTAAAGACGCACTACATGTCTGTCACGTGCCCCCTATAGACAGCTTATTAGGAATCCATCTAATATCCAGGCAGTGTATTAGTATCCTCTTGCTAGCATGTGAAGCGGGGATTTAAGTGAAACTTGGCTGTAACACCATGCGAAGTCCTGAAACAGAAAGTTATATTGGTCTGTTTCCCCGCCTCGGTATGCTGCGACAGCACCAGAAATGCACATGATGGATGCTGCTGTGCCATCAATACGAATCCGGAACATGGAGTTTCAAAACTGCAAAGTTACGTAATGCGTCTTTAATATCTGCTGATTGGGCTTCTCTTGTTTTCGGGAAGCTCATACTAATATCAGTGCTCACTAAGCATTTAAATTACTACAGATCTAAGTAGGTTTCAGCTAAATCTAATGATATACCTGTCATTTCAGTTTTTGTGTGTCCATGCTCCTCCTCACTGTGCCCATGTGCAGTTGATTCATGGCCATGTGCCTCATGCGCATGTCCGTGGGCGGTATGAGAGTCTGAAATAGTCATTGGCATAAAATTATTAGGTAAACAATTATTTTATCGGCTGCTGTTTTTTTCTTTTATTTTTTTATTTCAGTAGACTAATACTACTTGAATGATTTACTATGAATTTTTGTCACTACAGATTAAAGCAGGCTACCACTAAATCTACAAGATTTACCTGTCCTTTCAGTTTTTGTATGTCCATGCATCTGCTGTACGTGCCCATGTGAAGCTGCCGTTTCATGGCCATGTGCTACATGTGTATGTCCATGAGAGTTATGGGGGTGTGAAATAACCATGCCGTTAAAAATTACAGATAAAGAATTTTTTTTTATTTAATCATTTTTGCTGTTCAGGCTACTTATTAATAAAATTATGGACAACACATTTCAGATGCTAGAGATGTAACAATGCTACGTATATATTTAAAAGATGTACCCGTCCTTTCAGCATTACTGTGCCCATGCTCTTGCTGTCCGTGCCCGTGTGAGGCTGTTGTGTCATGGCCATGTGTCACATGTGCATGAGAGTTATGAGGGTCTGAAAAAAAGCATTGTCAAAAACTCTTGTGAATAATCATGAAAATATCTGCCATTTTTGCTTTGTGTTTTTAATCAAAAAGATTCTCTATATATTTCAATTTGTACAGATAAAAGTGGGCTATCACTGCACTATAAATAAAAGATGTACCTGTTTTTGTATGCCCATGCTCCTCCTGAATGTGCCCATGTGAAGCTGATTCATGGCCATGTGTCACATGTGCATGTCCATGAGAGTTATGAGCGTCTGAAATAATCATTACCATTAAAAATGCAAGTACACAATTATATTTATTTTCTACTTTTTCTGCATTTTTTTATGGGCTTATTATTAGGGAAATTAAGTACTTAATGTTTAAATCATTCCAGATATAGCCTACCGGAAGTAGGCTACCACTAAATATAAAAGATATACCTGTCCTTTCAACATTTCTGTGTCCATGCTCGTCATGTCCGTGCACATTTGAAGCTGTTGTTTCGTGGCCATGTGACTCATGTACATGTCCATGTCCTTGAGAGTTATGAGGGTCTGAAATAACCAATATCAAAATTACAGTCAAACACCAATATTAATAGCTACACTTTCTACTTTTTTAGTTTCAGCTCTACATATACAGAAAGGCAATTACGAAGAAATATACCCCTCCTTTCAGTTTTTGGGTGCCCGTGCTCCTCCTGTCCATGCCCATGTGTAGCTGGTGATTCGTGGCCATGTGAACCATGTGCCACTTGTTCATGTCCATGAGAGTTATGATGGACTGAAATAACCATTAATATCAAAATGACAGGAAAACAATGATATAAATATCTGCACTACTTGTTTAGTTTTGAGAGGCTCATATTAGTACATTTATTCATTATACATTTTAGCCACTACAAATAAAACTACATCAAAACGTATACCTGTCCTTTCAGGTTTTGTGTGCCCATGCTCTTCCTGTCTGTGCCCATGTGAAGCTGTTATTTCATGGCCATGTGACCCATGTGCATGTCCATGAGAGTTTTGAGGGTCTGAAATAACTATAACATTAAAATTATACGCAATATTATTATCTGCTTTCTTCCTCCTTTGAAGAGGCTAATCCTTGTAAACAATTTTATATGTTTAGCTGCGACACGTAGGCTACCACTACATCAATAGATATACCTGTTGTCATGTGTTCGTGCTCCTCCTGTCCGTGACCATGTGGGGCTGTTTTATGTCCATGTGGAGCATGTCCATGTCCATTAGAGTTGTGATGCTCTGAAATAACCATTACAGGTGGCTCATAATAGTACGATTTTCTACTTTGTTTTAGTGGCTACAGACACAAGTAGGTTACCGCTAAATCTAAAATATATACCTGTCCTTTCAACACTTCTGTGGCCATGCACCTCTTGTCCATGTCCATGTGAAGCAGTTGTTTCGTGGCCATGTGCAATTTGTCCATGTCCATGAGAGTGCTGAGGGTCTGAAATAACCTTTGTCTTAAGCTTTTAGGTAAACAACTGCATAAATATCTGCTTTTTGTATATTTTAGTTTTTAAGGGGCTCATAATAGTAACATTTTGTACTATGCATTTAATCTAAATCTAAAATAAATACCTGTTCTTTCTTCATTTCTGTGGCCATGGTCCTCTGATCCGTGTCCGTGTAAAGTTGTTTCGTGGCCATGTGCAATATGTCCATGAGAGTTCTGAGGGTCTGAAAAAATTTTTTTGTCTGAAGTTTTTAGGTAAACAATTGCATAATTATATGCTTTTTGTACATTTTAGTTTTGTGCAATTTTGTGCAACATTTTGTGCAATGCATATTGAATTTGGCTACTGATACAAGTAGGCTACCACTAAATCTAAAATGTATACTTGTCCTTTCTGCATGTCTGTGGCCATGTCCCTCCTGTCCATGTAAAACTGTTTCGTGGCCATGTGCAACATGTCCATGTCCATGAGAGTGATTGAATTCTGAAATAACCACTTTCATTAAAAATGCACAGAATCAATTGTATAAATATAAGCTCATACTGGTAAGCTTTTAACCATACATTTATAAGCAAGCTTTTGCTAGAATTGGCTAAAGCTACCACAATGAAAGCTATACCTGTACTATCAGTTCTTGTGTCCCCATGTTCCACATGTCCGTGCCCATGTGAAACCGTTGTTTGGTGGCCAAGTGTCTCATGTGCATGACCATGTGACTTGTGAGGATCTGAAAACATTACCAATAAAATGACACATTTTAATGACAGCTTTCATTTGGCTCATATCAGTAAAATAATGGACTATACACTTTAGTTACTGCAGCTATAAGAAGGCTACCAGGGCATCTAAAAGATATACCTGACGTTTCAACATTTCTGTGCCCATGCTCCTCATGTCCGTGCCCATGTGAAGCTGTTGTTTGGTGGTCATGTGTCTCATGTGCATGTCCATGAGCGTTATGAGAGTCTGAAATAATAATTTCCATCAAAGCCACAGGAAACAATCAAATTAATATCAGCTGTTTATGCTTTTCAGGAGACTCGTATAAGTAAGATTATGTGCTATATATTTCAGTCACAACAGCTGCTATAAGAACACTACTGCTACACCATCGAAGTACCTGTCGCTTCAGTTTTTCTGTGTGTATTCTCCTCGTGTCCATGCCCATGTGAAGCTGTTATTTCAGAGCCATGTACAGCATGTGCATTTCCATGAGAGTTATGAGGGTCTGAAATAATATTTAATATTAAAATTAGAGGCAAACAACGGTATCAATCTCTATGTTTTATATTTTTTATTTCAAGGGGAGGACACTTCTTTTTTATTTTTAAATAAGGCTGTTTTGGTCAAAATTATTCAAAATACATTTCAGCCACTGACAAAATCAATCAAATCAAACTTTAGTTATAAAGTGCTTTTCCATGCCATGTATATAAATTAAAGCAAACCTTTACCCAACAAGAGATGTTGTTGTAATTAAAAAACACACTAATTATATTCTTTTTTTACGCGCACACACATAAATCCCCAGCCCCAGCTCACACATACATGACTCGCTAACTTCTGTCTCTTTGCTGAAACTAAGTAGAAATGCATAAGTAGCATGAAAACAAAACATCTGGCTTGATGCTGCCACACCGGGGGCCACTCCACCCCACGGTAACCCCAGACTGGGCAGGACAAGCCCCCAGTCTGGAGGATCTTCATGAGAAAAAGGAAAACAAAGCAAAGATAAAATTATCATAAGAATAATAATGAAAACACAAAAAGATTTCATAAAATTATGTGCTATATATGGATGGATAAACTTAATAAAATGAAATAAAATAGGATCAAATAAAGTAATAGAAATTAAGATAAAATAAAACTCTGCTAAAAGCTAAGCTAAAAAGGTGGGTCTTGAGCGTCTTCTTAAAAAACATCTACTGGCGAGACATGTAAAAATGGAAAGAGGCCTCACCATATGTTTTAGTTCTGATCTTATAACAACTAAAAGGCTGGTGCCAGAAGAAGGTACCAGGGGAACTCAGGGTGCTATGGTACCTCAGGGCTCATAATTTAAAAGCAGGTTAATTAAGAAAACCCAGTACCATTAAAACATTTATAAACCATTAGAATAACGTTAAAATCAATCCTGAAACACACAGGAGATCAATACAGCGATTTTAAAACTGGTGTAGGGTCATGTTTTCCTGCCCCCTTGGTTCTCGTAAGAGCATGTTCCGCTGAGTTCTGTAGTTGGTGTAAACTAAAAACACTTTTTTTTTGGAAGACCAGAGAGCAGGGCATCATGCGGTCTACTAGAAATAGAAGCATGTATCAGCACCTCTGTGCAGGCAAGAGAGATAAATCAATGCCCGGATGACATCCCCAAGAGGGGACATATAGATAAACATACTGGGCCTAAAATTGATCCTTGGGGAACCCCACATTTTATTTCTTAAGTTCTGAGGAGCATGTATTCATACCTGCAAAAGGCTTTGATCTGTGAGATAGGAATAAAACCATTTACGTACACTAGCTGAGAGGCCCACCAGACCTCCGAGTCTGTGTAATAAAATGTGGTAGTTTACTGTGTGAAAGGCGGTACGAAGATCCAGTAGAACCAGGACAGAAGGTTTCAGTCAATCAAAGTTCAGTCAGTCAAAGTTAAATCTAAGGTCATTAACACTGGCCCATGCAAAGCTTTTGTCTCATGTCCGTGTATATGAGAGTTATGTGGGTCTGAAATAACCATTTCATTCAAATTAAATGTAAATTTTACCCTTTGAACCCCCCCACCCCCACCCCCCCCCCACCCCTGTATGACTTCATCTGTGGCTAACAATTTTCTACTTCTGTAACAAGAAAATATACCTGCAACTACATTTGAACAATTTACCCATTGTTTCTGCTTTGTGTGTATGTTCCTCCTCTCCATGTCCATGTGAGGATGTTATGTGTCTGTGACTCTCATGTCCATGTCCATGAGATATGTGAGGATCTGAAAAAAACTTTTGTTAAGTTTACAAGTAACCTTTTAGATAAGTATAGGTGGTCTTTAAAGATATAAACAACTCAACAGGCTACAAGAAGATGGCTACCACAACAAGTTAACAGATTACCTGTTCCTCCAACTGCTCTGTGTGTATGGGTCACCTCTCCATGTCCATGTGATGATGTTGTTTCATGTCCATGAGCCTCATGTGCATGTCCATGAGACATGTGTGGGTCTAAATAAAATCACTCATTAGAATTACAGCCAAAGATTTGCATTGGTACTTTTAAATTGTATTTTTTATTTTAAAGAGGCCTGTTTTTATTTATCCAGTTCATATAGTGGTGTTACGGGCTACTAGACAATAGCATAGTTACCACTACTGCTAAACGATGCGTATCTGCCTCCTGTCCGTCCGTGAATGTGTTTCTCAAACACACTGGAGACTGACACAATAATCATCAGTATTACAAGGAAAAATACATGCTTGAGCTGTTTCCTGTATTCTGCATTTTCTGCATTAAATTGAGATTGATTTATTGGAAAAAACTGTCACAAGACTAAACTGCATGAGCTGTCAGCAACCCTTATAAAAGAGATACCTGAGCTCTCAGCATTTTTGTTTGCATGTTTTCTCTCCTTTTTTGTGATACTTGTGCCGTAAGTAATTTCATTACAAGTTATACTATATAAAGCACGAGGTACCTTTTCTTTCTGAATGTCTTTCTCTATGCTCCTCCTGCCCATGCTGAGATTGGATTTTATGGCTATGAGTCCCATGAACATGTTCCTCTGGTGTGTGGTGGCCTGGCAAACCATAGATTTAATTAAAACACACATTTGAACCTAATCATCCATCAAAAATCATATCTTTACACAGAAACTAGATAAAACTCTTAAGCCCCTATCAAGAGCGAGAAAACTTCACACAAAAAAGGTTCTAATGAAAAGGCGTCCGGCAACAATGTAAAGCATTTTGCTGTTTTAAATTAGCTTTGTAGTCTGTCATCTTTTCTGATCATATTCTGTTCTCCTTACTCAGATGAGATTTGAAGCATCATACAAGTGTCAAAAACTTATTAATATGATGGTCATCAACATAAACAGAGAAAAAAATCAATTTTTCCTTAATAAGCCAAGTGATAGAGTATATTGCAATCCTTGTTTTTCTTTTTTGACACTTGCAGAAGTTAATTTTCTAATTTTGAAGAGACTAACAACATTTCACCGCTACATCTATACCTTTGTCTTTAGTTGTTCTGTCTGTGTGCTCCTCATGGCCGTGTCCGGCTGGTGTTTTGTGTCCATGTTCATTTTCTTCAAACTTGTGGGTAACTGAGATATGGCAGGTTTCATGAACATAAGCAGAAATATGCATTCCATTGTGTACATTTATGCATTCTGTATGACAATAAAAACTACATAAACTTAGCACAAGTAAGGAAACTTGTGCTTAGTTTAGTATTTTCTCCCTTAAGCCAAACATGAGGCAATCCCCTCTTCCCTCCAAAAAGTACCAAAGTCTTCTACAATATACTAATGATGGTATTTACTCTCATTTTCTCTCATGTGCAAGTCATATCTCTCTAGAATCTGTGACCTAACTACATCCCAACATCCTGAATGACAACACTCTCCCACGGAGCCGCAGGATCATCAGACTCCAGAATTTGGGAGTCTGCCACGAGTCCAGAACTCAACCCAGCTGAACACTCAGCTTGGCCCTACTTATGTGCTAACAGCATAAGGATGAAGTGCCAAGCTGTTGTGGCTGAATATGGCTGTTTGACACACAACAGCTACCCCTCACAGTATAATAGGAAAACAGAGTAAAAACGGCCAATATGTATTATCTTATCCTTATTGTTGTGGGACAGTGTAATAATCCAATCCACCAAGCAACTAAAAAAAAATGGATACCTATAAGAAAATATCGGAGGGTATTTTGTCACGTTATTGGAGTGTTTAACTGCATTGTTTATTCCACAAAAGCACAGTCTTTGTTGTACTACATTTTGAAGACTTAACAATGTGTTATACAACATCAGCTGATATAATGAAAAGGGACAAATATCTGACCAAACACAAGTGTCCTTACTTTTGAGCAAAGTTCAGTTACAAATTAAGCCCTGCAGGCTGTGTTCAAAACTTAGAGTTTAGGTTATAAGCTTAATTTCACTACAGTTTATTTTCTACAGTTACAAGAAGTAAGCCACTACATCTAAAACACATACCTGTCCTTTCAGTTTTTGTGTGTGTATGGTCCTCCTGTCCATGGCCGTGTGAAGCCGTTGTTTCATGGCCATGTGTCTCATGTGCATGTCCGTGAGAGTTATGAGGGTCTGAAATAATTTTAAATGAACTTTTACTTAAATTCGTGCTGTTCATGCTTTTTCTTTTTTACTTTAAATAGCCCACTTCTATAACTCCGTCTATGAATTACATTGTTCTATGATACAATGAAGCTACAACTACAGTTATGTTAACCTTTTTTACCTTTGTGGTATTTTAGATCTATTCTATTCTATTCTATTCTATTCTATTCTATTCTAACAATTTACCTCTTGTTTCAGTTTTGTGTGTTTGCTCTTCCATTCCATGCCCATGTGGAGTCATGTGGTCCTGGGTCTGATGTCCATGTTCATGAGAGGAAATCATGTGTCCATGGGTCGGATGTCCATGTTCATGAGATGGAATCGTGTGTCCATGGGTCTGATGTCCATGTTCATGAGATGGAATCGTGTGTCCATGTGTCTGATGTCCATGTTCATGAGATGGAATCGTGTGTCCATGTGTCAGATGTCCATGTTCATGAGATGGAATCATGTGTCCATGGGTCGGATGTCCATGTTCATGAGATGGAATCGTGTGTCCATGGGTCTGATGTCCTTGTTCATGAGTGGGAATCATGTGTCCATGGGTCTG
>JBBDHI010000020.1:7215769-7229036 GCA_037177115.1 Craterocephalus stercusmuscarum
CTCTCTCTCTCTCTCTCTCTCTCTCTCTCTCTCTCTCTCTCTCTCTCTCTCTCTCTCTCTCTCTCGCTCTCTCTCTCACTCTCTGATTCTGTGCTGAGCCTGAAAAGTGGCTGTGATCAATACCTGCAGGCTCTCACCACGATGCCAGAGGGCTATTTGTGTGCGTGTGTGTGTGTGTGTGCTGTGTCAGCATCCACTCAGGACTTTATCAAACAACCTTCCCCACAACACACACACACCTTTTCCTCACGTGCAGACACTTACACACAGACACCCTCATCACTCACGCCCCTCTCAAACAGATTTTCACGTTCGCCCTTAATGCTCGGCAACCATTTCCACACATGTGGACGCTTGCACACAATCTTTCCCTCTTCCTCCCATCACGCACCATCCCAACAAGGATGTTAAATACCATTCAAATGTCAGCCTGCCGTATTGATTGGAATAATAACTCTGGAAGGAAGGAGAGATGGCTTGTTGATGTTAAGCAGGTGCATGATGGCCCGAGCATCGTTCATTGTCACAAAGTTGCCTTGTAAGGGTTCCCAGCTCTCTGGCTGAATGTGGATGGAGGGGGGCTTACGTTGGACCACCGAGGCCACGCGTTTCTGTCATTAATCATTGTGCTCACAGGCCGATGGCAGGCAGACCAAGAATTATGTTGAGAGAGGGGTCATTTTGAAAGCCCTCAGATGACTGGCTGTGTGTGTGGATGCCAGGTCGGAGGCTATGTTCATCACCAGGTGATTTTGGTTATCTGCCGTGTATGAATTCAGGAAAAGACATAGGAAATATTCAAATAAGTACACCTGGAATGTTTACAGGTATACTGAAGAGAAGCACTGCAGCGATTTCCAGTTTTTATACTTTATGTCAGTTATGCTCAAACTGGGGAGCATAGTGACATGACGGGGGGCATGTGGGATTGGGGGAATGCAGAGGGAACCAATATTTTGACAACTCTGGCTATACCAGGTGGTGGCGGTAATGCACTGGTTAGTTTTTTTGCAAACCATCAGAAAACATCAAGCAGAACAACTACGGCAAGGCTCAGACTCTTTTCAGGTTACAAACAACAAACTGCGCTTCTTTGGTGACAAGACGGAGAAGGACTGAAGTAGGAAAGAGAGAGAGAGACAGAGACAGTGAGAAGGATAGAAAAGACGTTTTCATGTTTGAAAACTCCTGTCAGCAGACAGTATGAAGCCTAATAAATGAAAAAGACGTTTTGGGACATTACATCTCCCTCACGTCAGCAAGCCACTCGAGTTTTGAGATGAAACTTTTAAGATGAAAGATGAAAACCTGGTTTGTTACCACAAGCAAGAAACAGTTAAGTAAAAAAATATATGTATTTCCTCTGAACTAAAAGAGATTAGAAAAATATTAATTTGGACCAACCCAACCACGTATTTGGAAAGCCAAGCGAATTTAAATTTCCAGCTGCGAGCAGTTTTCCACCCTGTACTCATGCAGGTCCATTATAATTACCAGAGACCCCAGTTATCTAAAAAAATTGTATTTCTCAGATCCACAGTAACACTTACCTGGCAGGTACCTCAATGTTGGAGATGGCGTAGAAGTACTTGAGCAGGTTGTCTCTCTGGACGTAGGTGCCTCCGAGGGCGGGCCTGAGCAGCCTCATTCTCAGATTGGTGAAGGTGAAAAAGTCCTTCAGTCCGTTTGCACGTTCCATGCGGGTATATAGGTTGTCCATGTTTTGGAGCTGAGCTCCAGCAAACACAGCAAAGCGTGCTCGCACCTCAAACTTCACATTCTTGTCGTTTTTGGAGCCGACCCAGCGCGAGTACTGCTCGGTGCAGATGACTCGTGTGATGTTTATGGCCGAGAGGTCATTCACACGTTTGGCCGGCATATTGAAAGCGTCCAGACAGTCATCGGCATAAAACTGGTAAGGCTGCCAGGAGCGCCCGTGGTCCGTGGACTTTTCCAGCACCATGATTGTGGGTCGGCCATATTCAAAGGTGATCTGGATGTCGTCTGTGAGCTCCAGACTCTTGTTCCAGGACATTGTGATGTTGGCAAGCAGCGGTTCTGGATGTCGTCTCCAGGTGACTGTCTGCCAGTAGGTTATAGGGCCGTTGCGTTCACGGTCATGCATTAGCTGAGGAGGGTGGGCCAGATCTGGGTTGGAGGCATCGCACTCATCACTACACAAGTATGGGTTTTCCTAAAAAAAAAAAAAGAGAAAGAAAGATGAGGACAGATGAGCAAGGTGTCATGATCAGTTTAAAAGTTATTGTTATTGTTATCCCATTTATCTCATTTAGTTTGAAAAAGGTTTATTTGTGATAGGTGGAGACAACAAAACTAAAAAGTACAATTCTTGCTTATACTCGCAACTTTCCTTGTTCAGCACAAAACATATTCAAAAAGATTTTAACCAAATCCAAGAAAGCCTAAAAGTCAACACCAAAAACATACATTTTCTTCACAAGGAAAATCACATCAATGTAAATGATGAGTGCTGGGCTGGAGCAATAAGGAGACATTAAAAGTAAACTTCCAAAACAACGTGAGAGGAAGTCTGAAGGTCAGGAGGATTGTGCACCATCACTGTCTTTGCATGGACAGCAGAGTTTTCCTACACTTTTAACTCCAGAGAATTGATCCTCCTCTTCTAGTGATGCCAAGACTTTCAAGTTGCTGCCCTGCTACACAACTAAAAGTCAACAGGATTATTCACACGGCTCTACAAGCCTCTTTCACCTGCTCAAAGAAATACCTCGCACTTTGATTGGAGACGTTTCTGTTTCACATTGGAGACAAATTAATCATTTACTTGGTAAGAATAAAAAAAAAGTCTTTAAAAATGTTACTATGTTGATATTACATCACATGTAGGCTATTTATGTATTTTCTTTCTTAGTGACATAGTAACAAATGCAACCCCCCACATAAATAACACTCTCAGT
Source organism: Craterocephalus stercusmuscarum (assembly GCA_037177115.1). NCBI lineage: Eukaryota > Metazoa > Chordata > Actinopteri > Atheriniformes > Atherinidae > Craterocephalus > Craterocephalus stercusmuscarum. The sequence continues at coordinate 7,218,709 of JBBDHI010000020.1, forward strand.
CAACATTTTGTTGAGTAAAGTATGACATGTATGTACCACAACGGGGACAGAGGGAGGTGGCTGATGAATCTCTGAGCTTCCAGGGATCACATAATTGACTGTTACATGCCAGTTTTCTGACATCCCCATCACTACAGAAATGAAAATATTTGCACAAAGAATTCCCAAAGATCCTCAGTCATCTCTCTTGGTGCTTCATTTGCTAAATTCAGCTCTGGTGTTGTTTGGATTGGATCACATACACAAGGCTCATTATTTGCCCCCAGGATGCTCTAATTACACTGATAAGGGCTGCTATTTTCTCCAGTATTTATAATTATTGAGTATTTACTTATTCAGTCTATCAAATGAGTGCATTTCTTAAATGATTTAATGTTTCGTTTCAAAGCATTCCCTTCTTTTAATATAGTTTGTTGCATGCATTAGCAGCAAAACAGCAACAGCAAAAAGTCACACAATAAGATCTTAAAATATCATTGCTATCGTGTTTTAATGTTTACCGGAATGTTTGACTAGAGTGTTTCCAACAACAAATTTTATTGCGATTAAGAATTGCTGATGGCCGGGGCTTTTCCTCTTGCTTTCAGCTTCCTCTCCTGGATTCTACACTTGCTTTTATTGATCATTTTATTTTATTTATTAAGAATCCAATAGTCTTTATGAATTTTTACAGCATTAGTTTGAACAAGCTCATGTTGGAGCAAAAAATATAAAAACCTCTCTAGACGAACACACGCTTACTCTCCTTCCGCACCTTCTTACTCACCTTCTTCAGTTGTTTTATTTCTTCTTTCACTTAACCTACTCAGACCTAAAAACTCAGACCTGAAGACTCATCTTGAAATGTCATTCAAAGAAGTTACTGACAGGAAAAACTTGGATTTAGCTGAATAATTAGAGATACAACAAATGGAGCTTTAGAAAGACAAGGAATCACATTTCTCAAGTACAAAAATAGAAATGGACAAGAACAATCTAACAGCTGTATAATAGCTAAGTTGTAGTATATTGATTTTGTTTGCATCTTATAATTTGTGTGTGGTCAATTATTTATCTTCTTTGGCAATATAACTAGTGCTAAATTATACATCAATAGTAAGCCAGATTAGTCATCTTTATCACAAGGTTTAACTTGTAGCTATTGTGCTTCTGTAGAATGAGCAACACAGTAAAACATGTGGTCATATTCTCCTTTTGTTATTTACTGTTTTCAGATTCAGATGTTCCCAGATGTGTGCCAGTCAAATATGTATTACTTGCTTTAAGAGCACATAATTGCCACACATGTATGAAAGATATCTGGGAGCCATGGATGATACCATATATCCAGATTTGGGACCGAACTTCATTCACCAGGAAGACAACATTCTCTGCCACAGAGCGATTATCAAAGGAGGAGGTGCCAAGCTGTAATGATGCATCTGAATCTTCCATATGCTACTGAGGTCCCTGAAATGTAAAATTAATCAGGTGTAAGGCTGCCCAATATATGCAGGGTCTTTTTCTTATTACTACAGGAAATCCCAATTATACAAAAGTAAAAAGTATCTCAAAACAAGAGTTAATATCAGAAGGAAGATACTGAAAGGGAGTCATCCTTTTGGGGGAGGCGCGGTACTCATATGTTAACCTGCTCATTACAGGTAACACAATCCTTATGAGTTATGTCTCAGGTAAACATAATTAGACTTTCCAGTGATGTATAATCCAACACCAATTGATGTAGTTATAGGGGGAAATTACCCCCCCCCCCCTCCCCCCTCCAATACACAAAATTCTTGACTTTTGTGCCAAGTTTAGGTTTAGCAGAACGTGGGACCTCTGCAAGCAGTATCATTGGGTAAGCTTACTTTTATTTCAGTTAATTAAATCAGTTTATAATAGAATAGAATAGAATAGAATACAGCTTCATATTTCTGAAGACAAATGAACAACATTAAATTAAATTTGCTCAAACTATTGCCTGAACAATCACTTGACAATTAAACAACTTGAGTTCACCTCGGTCTAGATTTGAATATGAGAGTACTGTATATGAATATAGTCTGTTAATTAGAGAAATCTTTTCACACGGATTAAGCTATAGCTGTCATTAACTTTGCTAAAATTAGTGCATATGTAGCTATTTATCATATTGAATTCATTACTACTGGAATCACACATACTGGAACACTTATGCACAATATACTGCAACTGCATTATGTTTAACACAGCACCACTATGTATCCTGATGACTTCCTACCTAAATTTGTCTTTTGAGTATCAAAAGCTGGCCCCCTGCAGGCTTTAAAGGGTAAATATAAATAGAAGGCATTCTCATTGCTGATTGGAAATGGCAGCAGAGTTTTTTCTTTAACCCCACATGCTCATACCAACACACACACTCTTGCTAATAAGCAAGCCAAAGTTGTCTGATTTGCAACTTTTGCATTTAAATATGAGCATCCCAACACGCTGAGCATACAAAATGCTGTCCTATTGGTCAGAATGTCTTCTGTGGATGTTTCAAAACTTTTTTTTCTGTAAATTACATGAATTCTAACTTTTCACAGCCACCTTTCAGTCCTAAAAAAGCTGACTAGTCAATACTCAGAAGATTTAAGTGGAGTATCACATGAAACAGCAGTTTCTCCGTTATGATGTAAGCTCTAACGTGAAAGCAATACTGCCTTATATTGATGTACTGTGCAAGCATAGATCATGTGTCAGTGCTTCTTTGCAGACATTCACTTTCTCACATCCAGTGCCAGCCAGTAGCAGCATCCTTGGTGCCTTTTGAATAAAGTCATTGGACTGTTCCACAGGAAAGTGAGCAGTCACTCAAAGGCACTCTTGCGGTATAATACCAAAAGCAAAAGTTAGAATCCTTTGGGGCTGGGATTATAAATCATCTGATTTATGGTGACAACGCAGAGTGGGAAAACTCCAAACATAAGCAAACGCTGAGCTGGTGCTGAGGGAAGCTGCGGGGGAAAAGGCACTCTTACAGTTTCATGATGCATGCGAAGACACAGCTGTGAAATGACAGTGTCCTTTATACCAGAAACTGCAGGTAATGCATCTCTTCCACTCTGAAGCTACAGACCAGGATTGTTTACTATCTGATAACCCAATTATCCCTCTCGCAGTGACTCAGATAGAGATCGCTGTCAGTGCAAACACACTTAGGATGATAATCTAGAATGTTCATAAACAACTGCAACCAGACAAGGTAATTGGAATCAGACGGTTGCAGGGGACATCGGAGGAAGAATAACTGCCCTGTGGAGGCCCAGCTGCTTCTTTGCCCTCCGTTAGCGCATTTCCTGACCTTACTTCAGACACATGTTTACACACACACAAAAAGATTAGAAGGTTGTTGTTCTAGGGGTGACTCTTGCCCTACAAATCATATTGAAAATGACCGTACTGTCACACTATCTAAGGTACAGTGCAAACTCTATTTAGGGTAGCTCCTCTATTCTCTAAGAGAAAGCCTGCATGCCTTTGATTGCTGGCTAGTCTATAAACTAGCAAGATCAGTGCAATATTAATTCAGAAATCTTTTTTCTTTGAGTTATTTAGGTGTTGGATCAAACGGGTGCTTGTTGATGATCAGTCCGTTCTGACCTCGCAGAGCCCTTCAGGATTAGCTACAGTGGAGGTGATATGTACCGTAATAGAGGCTGGAAGATTTTCATCCTCCATGAGAGCCTTACACTGGGTTATGTTTAAGCCCTTTGTGTGTCCTATCCTGCTCATTCCCCTCTCCCGCCTGCCACTATTCTGACCCAACTCTGTAGCCGTGATGCACATCCACAAACACCAGCAAATGTACTCTCATATAGACATACTCATGCGGATCCCAGCTAAATGCTGCAGCAGGTGGCCCGCACCGCTAAACCCCTCCAGCCATTATCCCTGCTGGGCTCCTGTCTCTGCGACAACAGCTGCCATGATGCCCCAGTGATGAGTGACTTCCTTGTTTTCACTTGTGGGAAAACAATGAAATCCTAGGAAGTTGTTCATAATGCCTCAAATCCTAAAATTTGGCTCGATCAGCACCGATTTGCCTTCAGCGTCTCAGAGTCTGTGATTTTAAAACAAAGACAAAATTAAGACAGTACTCTCAAATTTTGTACAAACAATGTTTTTGAGTTATTACTGTCTTGTCTTTTGTATGCCAAAAAACATTTTCTGCGCTCCTTTGTGTCTCTCCCTCCAACTTACAGAAGTTTCTGTTATATTGGTGGCGAGGGGAATAAAAGTAGGGACACAGACTGAGACAACACAATTTGTTTTGTTTGGGAGAAACATCAAATAGCATGACCTCCCCATTAAAAAGGCCACAGAGGGGGAGAGAGAGATTGCTTTTTCACTTAGAGCGTTAATCTTTTATTTTGTTGGATGGTTTCCATCAAACTGGAGGTTCCAGTTACAGTGAATGAAGGTAGTTTATCTGTGTGTGTGTGTGTGTCTGTGCCTCTTCCCTGACAGATACAGTTGCATGTAATTGGTTGGTATCAAACACACTAAAATTTTCTGATTTAGTAAGCAGCGGTTAAGCATTGTTTTCTATACTCTTACAGTAGCAAAACCTGTGTTCTACTTTTGTAAAATAAATGAATAAATAATGTACAGTGAATTTACAGAAAAAGAGCACAATAAAAAAAGTATGGGCACCCCAAGGAACCTCAATTAGCTTGTTAGAGTTTTAGTTTTTTTTCCGGCTGGAAAAGGCCGTGCGAGGCAAACTTCAAAGCTTTGCAAAACTGAGATTCCTTCAACCCTGTTCCAACAATCAGAAGCCGTCGGCTCCTCTAATCAGCTGCCGAGCACTCTGAAAGTTATGATAACTGATTCTCACAAAGCAAAATAAAGCTGTACAGTAAGTGGACAGGGAAGTGCTTAGTGCTGTTTCCTTGTTGTAATGTAATTAAGAAAACACTAAACAGGACTGGTAAAGGCCACGTTAAGGTCAAACAGGCCAAGAAAACTCTTTGAGAGAGAAACGTGCATAGGATTTCTTAAGAAAAAGAAAACAAAACCTCTACTGGACTTCATGGAAGCCTGTGGGGAGATTTAGTAGAATGATGATCCACTGTTATACTCTTCAGTACCTAAAGGGGTGAGTAACTCTAGTCACTGAGAGCCGCAGTTTTACATAATTTAGATGTCTCTCTGCTCCAATATACCTGATTCAGATTAAATAGATCCAACAGCTTATCAAGCTCTGCTGAGTGATTCATTAATTTGAATCAGGAGTGTTGAAACCTTCTCTATAGGACCAGAGTTGTCTACCCCTGACCAAAGTGAATCATCACCACACACATCAGCATCAAAGTTTTGCAAAATAAATATCCAAACAAGGTTCAAGGATTTTACAACAAGTCCCAAAAACTGACGAAGTTGCAACAGAACTTTTAGAGTAGAAAAAAAAATCTCTTTAACAGTTAAGCACGGAGTTGGATCAATCATGTTTTGGGCTTGTGCTGCAGCCAGTAGCAGAGGGAATATTTCACTAACCGATGGGTGAAGGGATTCAGTTAAATACCAGCCAAAGCTGGAAACACACATCAGTTTAAAAAGAACGTGTTTTTGCAACTGGATGTAGATCATTAAAAAAATCTCAAAATCCACAAAAAGCATATGAGCTACAGGTCCAGCCTTGATACTTTGAGTCTCAAAATCGAAACATTATTAGAAATGAGTGAACACACCTTGGAAGGAAAGTACGTGTTTGAGTATGCATCCTTTTTTTATATTTTAAAATACAAAACAAAAAATATTCTAAATGTTTCATCTTTAACATTTTGCATTCTATAAACTCATACATTTTTACTGTAATGAAAACCTTTTCAGGTGTCACCAACTTTTTCATGCCACTGTAGGTGTGTGTGTCTATATCTGAGGCACAAACAATGAATGTGCATTTTACTTAAAGTGTTCATCCATTTCCTGTAAAATGCCTTGCTGAGTACAAGACAGCAGTCGGGAAGTATAAGTGCGTCTTAGGTGTGTGTCTGCGTGGGTAGGTGTTGTTTGCGTGTTCGTGTGTGTGTGTAAGCAAGAAAAAACTGAGATGTTTGTTGTAGGCATGTGTGATTGTGCTGAAGGAGGAGAGAAGGACAGAGCAGAGATATCCTGCTGCTCCAAAGCAGCAGCTGAGCTCTTCCTGTTCACCATAGTCGGATCTGGCCGAGTTTTAGGATTCAGGTACAGCAGATACACCTGATATAAAAGTTGTTTTTTAAAGTGCACTCCACATGAATTCTAGGAAAAGCTGTGATCCTTTACTGATGGATGTTAGTCACTCTAAACCAATAACAAAGGAGATGCAGATCAAAAGTTATTTATTATTATAGAATTATAATAATCAATCCCAAATTCACAACTAACTATTTAAGAGGATAATGAAAATGCATAGAGCAAGCTATTTAATCATTACTGTTTTTCTGGTAAAATCCGGCATCTGCAGCACAACACACAACCGCTAACCATTTACAGTATAAGATGAAGATTAAGCTACACAATCTGGCACTTTTTGGAAAGTTCAGACCCCAGATTTCTTAGACTTTCAGCCTCCAATTAACATCAAATTCAACGGACATTACAAAATCCCCGTTTATAATGCAACTTAAGCCACACAAACGTCTATAGTTTTTAGAAAAACTGGTTTAATCGTCGTGGTTTGTTAGACATACTGCGATTTTTCAATCTATCTCGCATGTTCAAACTATAACTTTACTACTGTTTTATCATGTAGAAAAAGAATATGAATCTCTCACTACTCCGAGAACATTTCAATTAACACCTCATGTCTCACAATCAAAATGAAAGTAAACATGTAAATATATTCGAAGCAAAGTGTGAAAAGGGATTCTGTTGATTTAAAGGCAATCAGAAAATTATTCTTGTTTCAGATACTGTTTTCTATAAAAGAGAAATTTGGAAAGCAAAGAAAATGAGTCTCCAGCTGTTTTTCCAACACTATAAAAATGGGAAATCATTTACTGAGCTGTTTATTTTACTTATTAACAGATTATTACTTATTATTTTTTAAAATTTTCTTTAGATTTAAGGTAAATCTGCTAGCCTTCCTGTTGAATTTATTAGTTGATTAATCTCCTTGATCATTAATAACATCTTGCTGCTGCTGCTTTAACCCATGCACACATGCAGATCCATAGACTGCTTTATGGATTACATACACATGGTCTCCCCTCTCCAAACAACCACCAGCCCTGAGATCCTGATTGGTGAGACACGGCGGTCTGCTAAGTCCACCTCAAGCTATTTAAGCCCCTGCAGCCAATCCCTCTTTGTATCACCTCAGTGAAAGATAAATCTCACTTAAAACTATCCTCCTCTTCTGCCAATACATCTAAACATTCTCAGATCACTTTCAACTGAGTCCTAATAGGGAAGCAAGCCGCACCATTACATCACTATACTCTCCCCCACCTCCCTTGTTTATACAGTCACTCTCACTGTCGCTCTCTGAAGTTATCTTTTCCCTTCGTTAATTATGCCCCGCACCGTCAGTCCTCATCACAATGTGCCCAAATTCACCTCTAAGGGTGTTTTATTTGATCCCTGGCCACCCGAGCTGGCTTATACCTCAGAGAAGTGCATCAGGATTGACCCACAGCTGGATTTAGGTGGCCCTTTTGTGTGGCCTTGATGGCCCATTGCTGGGCAGGACAGGCCAGTCGGGTCTGGCAAGGCAACACTAGGCAGGGAGCATGAAGTATGGCCATAGGCCCAGTCTGAGATGCACTGATCCACACTACCAGCTGCCATCTTCCCACCCTTCCTGCATGCTCCCCTTCCGCTGCTGCTCCGCTTCTCTCTCTCATGTCTATTTTTAGAGCTGGCTGATTTCTACCTTCTAAAAACGGGCAAATGTTTTGTGGAACAGAAAGGTGTGTTGTTTTTGTCTTTCTTAGACATTCCAATGTGCACTGTCAGCTAACTCGTGCACATGCTTCACGCAACCCTGCTGGTCCCTCTTAACGTCACCACGAACCGTGCACTCCAGTACACGAGCACGCTCCCATTTGCATTCGGCTGTTCTCTGTTCTTGGCCCCAAGAGAGACGGTTGATTGAAGGTTTTGGTTCAAAACCAACAAAGAAAATAACAAATAGCACAGCGAGGCCCATATGTGTGCAGCATTTTCTATATAGACACTGTGTGCACTACGATGGGGCTGTGGTGTGATTTTATCTTTCTGCTTAGCTAAGCTCGGATCTTCCTCACCTCTCCCTCATCATTAACTTCTCCCCTTCCGCAACACACTGCTTCAGACCTCTTTACTCCATCACACTCAACAGCAAGCCACAACTCTATAGCAGCAATCATACAGAGACGCTACAAAGAAACCAGTGAAGCTCCTCACGTGGCGCTAGTGACAGTGGCATCTTCGTCAAAGTGCTGGAAGCCCATCACATTGAAAGAAGCCAACATGCCGGCCTGTTTGGGTGTGAGGAGAGGCTGCTGCATTCCAATGGAACAAGGAAGATGAATAGAGTAGAAAGGAGAGATTCCTGTGGAGACGGAGGAATTAAAGCTACTGCAAACCAGCGGAAGAGGAAGAAGTCAAAGTATGCTTCAAAAGCTCCTGTTGGGGATTTTGTAGGTGGGGTCTGCATCGGGAAACGGTTTTAGCCTTTAAGATGGAGCGGGGTTGAGTATAAAGGCCAGTAGAAGGGAATGGGGTACCTTTCGATGCGGTCACCTGGCCACTGGGAATTCTTTCTGTAAGCCCCTGTTCGGTTTGGTTTGCGCATCTGTCTGTAATTCAATCATTATTCGACTCAAGCAGCAATCTCTGACTCCTGATTTGAAACAAAGTTTATTAGAATCCTTGCTGCCAGCGGACAGGTCGCTCTCTTCCAGGCCTGATCGGGTGAAGCTCGACCACCAACCTCCTGTGATTCGAGTCAGATACTTAACAGTTAAGTCCGAGGTCAAGAGGGCAGATCCAACACCCCAAAAAGTTAATCCTCATAGTGTGTACCAACACTCTGTATGTAGACTGAAGGATGGGAGGAAAAAAAAACTTTTTATCTTCTGCAGTCAGTCTCATGTCTTAAAGGATGAGCAGCACTGCTCATTGGGTGATGCAATCTGTTTTCCCCCTCCTCCCCTTAACTTGCTGAACGAGAGAATGTAAATGTACAGCAATTACAAATGAGATCATGTTTTCGGCGAAGCAGCCAAATCCTGTGGCACGAGGGAGAAAGGAAGAAATGCTGTTTGCCTAAAAATAAAAGATCTGTCCATCAATAATCCTGCTCTGTATGTCTAAAAGAGAGAGCTCTAATGAACTTGATTTCCTATAGAGGTGTTCGGTTGGAGGAGGAAAAAGATTTGCGCTTCGTGAATTGTTAATGGGCATCAGAAAAAGCAACGTAATTGTTAAATGTGCTGGAATTTAAAGCAAATATATTGTCTCTCTTTAAGTACACTTTACTCTAAATCCCTCGGCTAGAGCACTTGTGGGCCTAGTTAAATCCCCATAGCCACAAATGACCTGACAAGAACCAAAACTTTCCACTATAAAGACCCCGTCCAGTATGAAAGTGCTGACTAAGGCCAGACTCCGTCCTGTCCCGCCTCCCACTCCCCTCCTCTTTTTTTTCTGTCTCATCAGCTGAGCAGCACACTCTGGATCCTTCGGATGGAGCGTCGCTGGCCAACCCTTGTAAGGAAGCCCATTAAGGAGCCCATCAATATTTCATCACTGCTCACTCAGAAACATAGTTATGGAAGTTTCCAGGCCAGAACCATTAGGGGGCACACGTCAATATGTTATGGCACCGAGCATCTCTTCACCTCTTGCCTTGCTCCTGTCCGACTCCCCTCTTAAGAGCAGTCAGCAAAGAAGTTTCGCTCGAGACAACAGCGGTTTCCGCTACTAAACAAATCATTAACCATTAGGTAGCCAAGGACAGCAACATCCTCTCCATCTCAATTACCCCTACAAGTTATCGGTCTTTGAAAAAGGACAGGAAGAGACAGGGGCAGAGGGTCTTTTGTAAAATGTGCCTTTAAGCAGCTTTTCTTTACTTAACCAGAATGCAAACGAGTTAACATGATGACACGATTAAAAGATGTGGTGTAAAAAGGCCAACACTTCTGTGGGGGCGCTTTTTGTGAGATTTTGACTCTGTTGAGATGAGTCTAGCACTGTCGGCAATGGCCATCTGAATGAGCAGATGATCAGTGACAGTGGGGAACAATCATTAACAGGACAAACTTGTATCTTACACACACACACACACACACACAGCGAGACAACTCAGGAGTCAAACCTCACATCTAAATCTTTTGCCGGAGAAAGAA
>JBBDHI010000020.1:7283641-7295308 GCA_037177115.1 Craterocephalus stercusmuscarum
AAACTCTTACAGTATCTTCCTAAAGTCCTTTTATGCTGTGTTTTAATAGAAATTACAGGTTTGACTGTATGATTATCACTTTCTTTATGATCCGTTGTCTTCATTCTCTCCTGACAAATCTATAAACAAAGTCCAGGTACCTCTTTAAGCTTCAGAAGTGCAGCCTTAATCAGAAGAGTGTATCAATGCTATTGAGCCCAGAAATCCTCTTGTGTCCCGTGGCGTTTGTTCTGATGCATTGATGTATTATTGACGGAAACAGGATGGCCAACAGTGACAAATTAAAATGTCAGCAATGGCAAAGGTGAGCCTCGCCTTTCCTCACTGTGTCCTTAAGGTGAGGTGACAGGCCATTGGCTCAACGATTTCTGATAAAATGCTGACACCTCACTCACACACATACGCACACCAACAAGGACACCAGTGACAAGGAGACCTGCCTGTTGAGAGGAAGTGAGCCAGGTGAAAGGACATGCAGTGGAATTAGCTATGACATAATGGTGTAATGACAGATTTCTGGTTAGTACTTTTGGATATAACTGAGTTTCCACCTTTTAAGAGCAACTCCTGATCTAGTTATTCCAGCAACAACTGCTCATGAGTTATTTAGCCACGTCTTTACAGCTCAGAAAAGATGACATTATAGCGTACAGATGAACGCTGCAATTATGCAAAAGAGCAATATACAATAATTCAGCTAATTATAATGCAACATTAATCTTGAGTTGGACTGATGCACATTGATTTTGTGCTGTTTGGAGGAGTGAGATGAAATGAAGGCAGACTGATGGAGGACATGAGCGCTAGGCACGCTGTCAACATTTAAATATCATCAGGTCTGTCCGTTCACTCCCACCCGTCTACCCACACACACAGGACACACAGAGTATATAATAACTAAATAAAGATCTGTGATAAAGCTTTGGAAGAACTTAAGCTCATGTGTCCCTTCTTCTTCTCTCTGGTTTCTTTTGACAATCGTCTGGATATGATTGTGGCTGTTTATAAATGTATGTGTGAGCGCATTAATTTTTCAATGTCATTCTCCTGATGTTCCAGCTGTTCTTTGGCTGTAATGGTGCTGCATTGTTAATGAACACAATCCTGACAGCCAACTGTCCAGAAAACTCAAGACAGCCATCGTAGTCCAGCCTCAAGAGAACCCTCATCAGCCAACCAGGGTCAAGGACTGCCGCTGATTGGCAGCTCCTTTAAAGTTAGATCTACATTGAGTCATTCTGTTTACATGACACGCATCCTAACATCCAGAGACTAACAAGTGCCTCAACTGTAATGGTGTTTGGTTTCCTTGATCTGGAGACTGCTCTGATATCCTGCTGCTGAATGTAATGGATGGGGGGAGTGGTACTGTAGGTATCAGATTTGTTTTATTCATGTTCTCTGTTGCAATATTAAGCCTGATATCGAGCCATCCTTGACTGACCTGTACTTACTGGAGCCTCTGCAAAGCGAGCAAAGCAACACCTCGCCTCTCCCGCATAGCCCAGATTCTGCCTGATCAACCTGTGCTGTAGTCTAATTTATGCATCAGCATGCACGTTACACAACAACCATTAGCATAGCATCTGTCAACACAGTCCTTTTACATCAAGGCAAATGTTTTTATATGAGGATGCATTTATGTCGCTGTGGCTGTAACAGAGATATAAGATAGCTTTGTGAATTGTGTTGGGACATTGTATTTATGCATTTAAAACTAAGAATACGAGCAGTAAAAAGAAAACAGGTCAGACACTCCTGCACTCTGTTGCCGCTTCACTGCGCTCTCTCACTCTGCGATAGACAAACAACTCTGAGATTATTCTGTCCTCTGCTAAAATTCAACTATTTCAAATTTTTTGCCATGATATAAATGAATCACAAAGACTTAGCTGAGATTTTGAATCCCCTAACAACAATTCTTTGATAGCAGTGTTCCTTTGGAGATAAGAAATTACAGTAGAGAGGAATTCACATTCGGACATTCGTGGCATCCCTGGCATGATGTCTTTCACAGCATGTGGACTCTGCAGAATCCCACTAATTTTGAAAACATGGTGAAGTATTCCCACAAAGCTCAGGGGAGGGCACAGGTCTTGAGGACTTTGGAGCATACACCATCAGCGCTTTCAGATTCGCCTGAGCGGAGTCTCATCAGCTGTCTCCAAGCATGGTCAACAGTTAAAGAGACGGTGGAGGTAGCAGATGAAGAAAGCAGAGAAAAACTAAGGAGCAGTGTGCAAAATGTCTTAAAAAATGCTACTTGTTTGCAAAATGCCTTTACAGTCCCACGTCAGACTGATTATGTTACCTTTGATTGTGTTCAGTGGGGCTTGATTAATTAAGTCATTCCAGGAACCAGTTTATACCTCCATGATGTCAAAAGGCCAACTTTGTTTTATTCAGTCCTGTCTGAGATACACATAAACTTTTGGAATGGGAGCTACAGGTTCAATAAGCTGAATGCAACTGTGATTTTTCTTTGGATTGGGCTACCAAGTCAAAATGTGGCAGGTGGTGTTGGTGACGTCCAGCTACCAAGTCTGAGATTCAGGGCTATGCCAAAGGGACCGTGGGAAACCTTTCTTTTTCTCCAGATTTCCTTTTTTCCCCAAAATTTCCCGTAATCTGCCTTTGGCTTAGGTTCAAACACATAAATGTTTTAGTTTATGCACAAATTGGACCTGGTTGGGATCAGAGAAATGCATTACAGCTGCTGTTCGGAGTCACAGTTACAAAGACGGATGAAATGTGGATTTTAAAGCAACTTTTAATTCTTTAAATAGTTTGCCACCAAAGAAATGCTGTTTTACATTACATTTAGTAACATTAGGTTCTCTTTTTTTCTTACGTTCAAATCATTAATTAGATCAATATTTTAAAAAGCAGAGATTTTGCAAACAGCAGAATTGTGCTGACAGAATTAAAAGCAAATGAGCCATTGTTCAATAAAGACTCCGTTTTTCTCATCCAGATAAAAGTGTGTGGTTGTTTGTTGGATTTTGTCCTACACATGATAATGTTTCAAACATTTTTGGCAGTGAAAGTCATATGCTTTCTGTGGCCAAAGAAAAATGCTGTTTGTACCAAAGCATGTAGGCCTACCACAGTGAAATGCAGAGTGGCATTTATAGATTTCCTCACATTTTTTTCATTTATACTTGCTTATTACACAATGTATTACTGCATTTGTGTAATCTCTACTAGTTCAAATTAAAGGGCTTTATTCATCGATTTAAAGTGTCACCTTTCCAACAGGTCCACATCATAATAAAAATTTTCTTTCCTTGCTACATAAAAAATCTGACATGTGAACCCATGTGAAACTTTCCCTTAAGCATCTGCTGTAACTGTCTTCTGAAACAGTTCAGGATGTAAAGATAAACACACATTGATTTTAATGTTTTTGATGCAATTACATCAGCATATGGATCGCAGGATCAAATAAGATGCGGAATAAACTGGTTGATCGCTCGATTTGACATCTAGAAATGGGTGATCTGTTTTCATGCTGAGCCTACTGAGTCGATGTAAGATTTACATGTGCAAATCACAATAAAATGAAGGAGTATGTTTCTGCTTTTATTAAGCTGATAAAGGGAGGTGAGCAGATTATCCGCAACTCAATTAGAGAAGCAAATGTGGAACCGAGGCCCACCACTGTGTGCATCCTTAAATCTAATTTTTTAACATCACTTGAACTTGAAACTGACAAATTTATGCACAAAATGAGCTCTTGTCAAATGCAATGCTTGGCACAGATCTCTAAACAGTTGGTCTGTTTACCACTGTGTACCTTCTCTTCTTTTCAGAACAGTTTGTAGACGTCTGGGCATCAAGGTCATGAGTTCCTGGAGTTTTGGTGTTGGAATTTGTTCTCATTCTTGCCAGATATAGGTTTCCTATAGGTTGCTATATATAGGTTGCTGAAGGGTTTGCTGTTTTGATGTATTTTTAAATGAATGATGCACCAAGTGTTCTCTTTGAAAGATCTGGACTGAGGGCAGGCCAGTTCAGCACCCAGCATCTTCTCCTGTGAAGCCATGCTGTATAATAGCTGCTGTGGTTTAGCATTGTCTTGCAGAAATACACGAGGTCTTCCTTGAAATATATGTCCTCTGGATGGGAGTACATGTTCCTCTAAACTCTGCATATGCTTTTCAGCATTCATAGTTCCTTTCTAAACATGCTGGCTACCCATATCATATATACAGTACTTATGCATCACCATTCCATCAGAGATGCAGGCTTTTGGACTGCACTCTGATAACACGCTGGAAGGGTTTCCCCCTCTTTAGCCCAGGTCACCCAATGTCTGTGATTACCAATAAGAATGTCAGATTTGGACTCGTCTGACTGTACAACACTTTCCCACCCTGAAACAGTCCATTTCAAGTGAGTCTTGGCTCACAGGACAAAATGGCACTTCTGGACCATGTCCAAATACGGCTTTCGTTTTGCATGATTGAGCCTTAGTTGGCTTCTGCAGATGGCACGGAGGACTGTGTTAGCCCACCGTGGTTTCTGGATGTATTCCTGGGCCCATTTAGTAATGTCATTTACACAATCATTGTGTGATGCAGTGTCGTCTCAGTGTCGTCTCAGTGCCCCAAGACCACGGGCATCCAATAAAGGTCTCTCTCTGAATCCTGTGATGATGTTATGTGCTGGAGATGATGAGAGGTGCAAAGCATTGGCAATCTGTCATTGAAGAACATTGTTTAGAGTTTTCCAAAGTCTTTTTATGCACACTTTCAGAGGCTGAAGAGCCTCTGCCCATCTTTACTTGTAGGTGCCTCTGTCTCTCTGGGGCATCCCTTTTACAGCTAATATTACACACTTGATCTCAGTTAACATAATTACTTGCTAGATGTTCACCCAGATGAATCTTTTGTAACTTTCTTGGTTTTTCAGCTATTTGTTGCACCTGTGCCAAATATTTGAGACCTGTGGCACCGTCACATTTGACAATAGCTTATTTTGTGTGTAGAATTGCCTGTTTTTTTAGTTTAGCATTGTTATGTAATGTATGTTGTGTTGTGATTTAAGTATTGGCTCATTTGATTAACAGGTTTCATAGTTTTCATTTTGTTCAAATTTAAAAACGGCCCATTTGTCCAGGTTGTACATATTATTAGATATGATCACTATACTCCACCTAAATTGGGGAAATATGTGGATTCTAACTCACAGGAGCAAGAATAACAATGCACAAGTTACCAGCACTGATATGGAAGAATATTTCCAACAAAAACTTTACTCTAACTGAGGGAGGTAAAAGATAATTTCAGCATCTACTCCCTGATATATTTTATTCACAATTTATCTTGTTTAATATTTGGGCTTGTACAGAAATGGGCTGGGTCTGGAGGACCTGAGCCGACAATCAAGGAAACCACTGTGGGTCCCTGAACAAGGCCCTTAACCCCCAGCTACTCCCCTGGTGCCAAAATCTGGCCTGGCAGCCCACTGCTTTAATGTAACTAAGATGGCTTAAATGTGGAGAAAGAATTTCCCAGCTGGTATTAATCAAGTTTAATAAATAAATAATGAAACCAACCACATTAATTGAAATATCTTGTTTTAATTTACAGTTAGAAAATTAGATAAACTGAGATCATCCTGCTGATTAGATACAGGTTAATCCCTTGTTATTTGCATGTTTTCCTTCTGCAGTCTTGCAGCAGCAACCTTTCAAGCTAGCAACATACAAGAATATTGAAAGTGGTGTCCTCTGATGAAAATGTGGTTGCAAACATTTTAGAAAAAAAAGTGTTTATAACATAATATGGAACATTTTTCCATATTTCATGATCACATTTTTGCAATGTTTTCTACCAAAATATTGTACCTCTTGTTTCAGAAATTTTGACAAATGAATGGGTTTGTTGCTCTTTGGTGCTGACACAGTACTGCTGAGATCAGTACAGCAAGTCAAAGACTTCCATCCTATTAAGATACCTGACTCTAGAAGTGTACAATTCCTTAGAAAAAAAACAGAAAAACAAAACACACACACACACACACCTATGTTAACTGCCCACACTGAGTAATACTTAACTGATAAATCAGCTATTTAGGCAAGGCAAGGTAAGTTTATTTGTATAACACATTTCATGTACATTACAGTTCAAGGTGTTTTACATACAAACATTAGAAACATTACAGCAGAAAGCAATTTAAATCTGTTTTAAACACAGTAACTTTGTGGCCACTGTGAGGGGAGTCGACAGTAACCTGACTGTTTGACCATGTCATTCCAAGGTAAACATTTTTCATGGCTCTGTTACAGTGATGTGCATCAACTTGGGCAGAGTTCCAGTGTCTTGGTTTCATGCCAACAGTGGCTGGAATACATATGAATTTGTGCAGAGTCTCTATGCTTGCTGATGTTTTGAAGTCTCATGAAATCACAAACAATGGTCTTTTTTTCACTCCGTGTGTAATATAATTTATTATCTGAGGAGAAGAGTGTTTCGTGAGCCTGTAAAGCAGTTTTGTTTTGTTCAGCTGATGTGCTTGTTTTATCATATTTATCATATTATGTATTACATATTACATCGGTGCAAGGATGTTTGCCACTGACAGATGCCTCAAGGGGCAATGGCCAGGGCTTCAAAGAAAGCTCACAGATGTCCTGCCTTTCCTGTTTTGTTCTGTTTTCAACATGCCGTCAGCCTTTTTTTCATTAGTTTTGTTGCTTGTGGCATCTTTTTAAATCAAATCAAATTTAACATTAAAACGTCAAAGTAAGAGAAAGGTCTTTGGAACAAAAGCGAAACATCAAACTGACTTAATTGGGTGGAAAATAACTCAGCATTGTTTCTTTGTTGAGTTAGGTAATGTTAAATGTTTTAGAGATATATTTCAACACTTCAGGCTATATGGATTTTTTCCCCCCTTTTACTGGTCTTGGATATATGAAGATAAATAATGGAGAACTAAATGGTGGGTTACAGAGAATTACTTTCACAAACATTCACATTAAAGAGCTTGAAGGGAAGCTTCTCATTGGCTCTTAGTCAAAGAACATCTCCATATCACAACATAGTGTGCTCTCATTTTTGTGACATAGAGTCGTTCTTCTCTTATTCCTCCTCCTCCTCATCATCATCACTTCTTTTTTCCTCTTGCTTTCCTCTTTGCTCCGTCTTCATTACCCCCCTTTTTGCGGAAGCATCCCTCCCTCATCTGCATTTCTTGCTCTATGCCACCATCCTAGTATTAGAGCTATGGCCTAGACCAAGTAGTGAAGGGGTTCCAGATGGTCTGGCTGGTAGAAGGTTCTGAACTGACCCCTTGGCAGATAATCCTGTTCTGCCTAAAATCTCAAGCAAGATGAGAGGCAAAGGACAGGAGTGAGACTGTGGGCGAACTGAGTAACAGCTGAACCTGTCATTTACTGCACCTTATCCTCAAACAGTCTGAGTTCTTTGAATGTGCGTGCACTGCATGTTATTTGAAGTGCAAACATGCACACTGTGCCGTCACTCAAGTACTGTTAGGCCTAAATAAAAAAAAAGACTTAAACTGTAAAAGGAAAGGAGGGGAAAAAACAGACATATCATATTACAGACAGAAATGTGAGTAAGAATTCAAGGCAAAAAGGGAGAATGGAAAGGGAGACTAAGTGAGGCATAGATGACAGCTGGTGACGCCACATTAGTCATTGTGCATGAAGACAGAGGTGTCTACACGGCCTCTTTAGCTCTGTCTACACTAATAGCTGTGTGTGTTCGGAGGTATGGTGTCCACAGCCGGCGTGGCGCGTCCCGGCAATGCTGCTTGTTTAGACAGCGGCTGCAGCAGTGTTGATGGGAGCACACAGGGGAGGGGAGGGGAGGAGGGAGGAGGGAGGAGGGAGGAGGAGAGGGGGGCAGGGCAGTGCTAATTGGGACAGAAGATCGGGGTCAGGAAGAAAGAAGGAGAAGGCGAGAGGAGCATGGAGAGAGAAGAGATGGGGAGTCCTCCAGCCCTCCGGTGATGCTTTCCGCTTAATGATGCGTCTCTCACGTAATTAGCAGACGGTAATTAACGCTCGGATCACCTGGGTCTCTGCAGGTCACATGCTCTCTTTCTGCAACTCTGCACTCAGCCCTCACTACAGACAAGCACCAGTTACACTCCTCTTGTCTAGCTTCCCCCGACCTCCGGCAGCCCCTGCAGCGCAGACTTTACTAATAAAAGCATTCTCTCCATATGGGACACACATTTTATGGATAAATCTATGGCTCTGTCCAAACCAGCTTGTGTTTATTTTTGTGTGTATGTGCTGGTCGCTGCTGCTGCTTCATATGTGTGTGTGTGTGTGTGTGTGTGTGTGTGTGTGTATGTGTGTGCTTGAGCGCTAAGCGAGTTTATATGGGAGACAGCAGTGTTTTGTACACATGGTCTGTCAGGCTGTGTTGGAGTGGGCCTCACCTCCAGGCTGGTTTAAATATTAAGACGGAGCGGTGGCCCAGCATGCATATTTAAATGCAACCATTGTGTGGATGCAGGAAACGGCAAAGGAGTGATCCTTCCACACAACAAAGTTTACACTCAAACTTATTCATTGTGAAATCAACCAGTCAGGTTGCACAAACTCACCTGAACTCGCGTGGTAGGAAACGGACACATAAACACACATTTAATCACTCACCAGCACACGCAAAGAAAAACGCACACAGATGGTGGCGCAAGAGACAATATGCTTTTGCTGGCTTGCTCCGCGACCGTTAATAAAACATGGACTTACTGAGACATTCATTCCAGGCAAGCCCATCTCCAAACAAAGCTGTGTGTGCTTAATAATACAGATATGAATTTATCCATATCTTCTCTGTTTCATCATTCGTGTGCCCTGGGATTAGGTCATGTCGAGTCTCGGCCCCCAGGGGTGGCGACAGCTCATGGGATGTTCACTTTCTTATTAATTGAATTTTGAAGTGACCTTGCAGTGATATTGATCTGCATTTGATGAAACCCAGAGTCACAGAGAGAGAAAGAGAGATAGAGAGAGACACACACACGTATCCATCCTGCCATTTGCATCCTTCACAAGCTCAAGGTTAGCATAGTAGCAAAGTAAGCAGCAAGTTAGAGTGCTTCGTTGTGTAGAATATTTGTCAGAGTCCTGTGATGGCTGAAGTTTGGGAGTTGTGCTGAGCCATGCAATAAACGGAGGGAGGGGCCGACGGAGGAGACCAGAGGGAAGTAATGTGGGAGGAGGGGAGGAAATAGAGTATGAGCAAAAGGAAGAGGGAGCAGGGGAGGCATGTCAGAAGTGTTCTGTAATGTTGGGATGATGTCGTGGTAGAAAGGATCGAGAGAAAAAAGAGGAAGCAAAGGGAGTGATTGTTTTACTGGAGTTTAAATAAGTGAAAGGGAAGGAGGCCAGGTGTGAGAGAGAAGGAGAGACTCCTGTGACCTATTTTACTGAGTTTGGATGCTGCTTGGCCTTAGTTCTCCTCTTGCAGCTCCCTCTTCTGGTTCAAAATTGGCAATGCAGAGACTCGATCTAGTGAGTGTTTTCATTCCTCATTAGCTGCAATGAGAGTCAGATTTTTACAAATTATTTGCTTCTGAACACACTCATCCATCACTTTGCCTGCTAACAACAGCTGTCGGTGTGAATTTGAGCTTTCAACTCCGAAGCACATGAAAGCTGACTCTGATTGCCGGAAACAGCTTAGACGAGCCCAGTTGACCGTTACCCTTACAAACGTCTTGTGCTCTGAAAGCGCTGATCATCTCCTCTTTGTTGCCATGTGATGCTGAATTACATGTGAAAACATACAAGGCCAATTTGCTCCATGTGTCAGAGTCACACCCACGACTGTGAGAACGATCCAGCAACTGTGTGTCCGTGTGTGGGAGTGTACCCGCCTGTCTGCATGGAAGTGTGAGGGCATGGAGGGAAAAACATCTCAAGCGTTAGAATCTCAGCAGAAATGTTGCTTCTAATTATGACATATTTCAAAATTCATTCCTTTTTGTTTTCTCCAAACTTTTCAGATAAATTAGGCAGTTGTCTCCTATGTATTTTAACCAGGACGATGAAATATTTCAAGCTATTTGTGAGCATTTTACAAATTCAGTGCAGCTACAAGACTTTCAAAAGTGATTTGTTGCATTCGAAAGTTTTACTCTTTGCAGTGAAGTTTACTTAATCTCCTACATATGTCGCCCGCCGTGTTGTGCTCTTAGTCAGGCTAGACATGGGAGTAGGGTTAAAGATAGTGAATCATAGATCTGAGCTTTCTGCTTGGTGATATTTACTGAGACAGAAGGATGTTAAAAAGCCTCCAATTTTTTCTGGCATTCATCACACACCCGGCGACGCTGATTGTGCTCTTCACTGCTACATGCAGGGGTTAATAGCGATTGATTGCTTGCCGTTAATCACCGCGGTTTGTGATTACCTGGCGGGGCCATATTGATTCCTCATTGATCAGGGTAGCTCTGCCACTTCCACCGCTGTGTCTGTGAGCTCACTGTCATTTAGCACTTTGCTGGTGCAATATTGTCGTTATGACACCCCAGGCGTCATTATTGCTCAATCACTCCCCGGTGGCACATGTCTGCTGCCTTACCAGAGCACCGGCTAGTCAGCCAAACTTTGAATTAAATGGAATACTTAACAAAGGAGAGATCATGTATATGAGATAGGTGGTACGTTTTTAGCGGCCTTCAGGCTCATCTCTGTTGCTTTGCCATAGTGAAATTCTGCGTTTCTTCTCTTCTGGCCTCCAGTCAAGTGAATTGAGGGTGTGGTGTAAATTAAGAATAAAAGTTTACTTTCACCACCTCCCCTTTCAGGCCTTCCGCCTCCATTTCGTTCATTTCAGCACCTTGGTGTGACTGGCTCTTGCCTCCATTAAAAACCTTGTCCAAAGAAATGAGTTTAAAGTCAGGGTGCTTGTCTCAGAGAGGGAAAAGAAAAAGAGTGTGTGTGTGTGTTCCTTGCACTTTATGTTCGCACAGCCAGGATTTTGAGAATAATTGCGTGTGTTCGTGTGGGCATCCGTGTGTGTGTGTGTGTGTGTGCAGTAAGGCTTTGAGGATCCTTTGACAGCTGCGAATTTAATAAGCAAATGTTAAAGGTAGGAGGAGGTGGGGAGGAAGGGTATGCATAGGGCTGTGCTTATGAAATATGAATGACTGTTTCTGCATCCTCTTCAGCGGGCCTCATATCGTCTCTGGTTTGCATTTCCCCTGCATCCCTGCATCCTGCAACAGGAAGCACAGTCCAGCAGTCTTTTGAGCCGGGATGTTGTTTTCAATATGAAATTCTTTCCTCAACCTGACAAACTGGACTGCACAGAGTGTTAAGAAGTCTTGTCATGTGTAAACCAGAATCTGTTTGGCTTTAGGATAAAACCTGAGGTGCGTCAGTAATATCAAGCTCCTCTGTTCTTTAGTTGTTGGTACTTTATCTCAGGTCCAAAAAGAAAAAAATGCTGAAAACAGGTGTGAATATGTACTTTTTGAGTTTCTTTTGCCAGCTTTAGAATTATACAAACTTTATTTTGCCTCGTATTACCATATATATCTGTATGTTTCAGTAAATCATTCCACCTATTTACTTTCCTGGAAAGTTATGAATAGTGGATTGTGACTTATTTGCACAGCATTGCATGTAATTTCTTTATGTTGCATTATGGAGTTTTCAGCAGAAAGATGGTT
>JBBDHI010000020.1:7327204-7340827 GCA_037177115.1 Craterocephalus stercusmuscarum
CGGAACGCTCGAAAAAGACAAAAACAGGTATTTAAGGGCTTAAAAAAGTGGATTTTGCATGATATGTTCCCTTTAAAGTCATCATGTTCCCAGCAAGATATGCAAAGGAATATGGATATAATGAAGTCATTAAAACTTTTCTCAATCAATCTATTTTTCCCCTTTTTAAGGGAATATATTATGTAACATGTATGACATTCCACTAAGCGCTGAGCTTTTACTGTAAAGAGTGGCCCTAGCCTGCTGTCTAAAGGCCAGTTAGGGAAACATTAGTCCTTAAATATTAATGCAGTAATATGGCATTGTTGGAATGCTCACTGAACTGTGAGCTCCAGGCCTGCTGGGTTATTTGTCACACTCCAGAAACCTCACAGCAGCCACAAAAAAAAACCCTCCATGAATAACATAGGATTTTCACCTGGCAAGAAATGCTGGTAGCTAGAAGCTTAAAATCTATTTGTTTAGAAAAATGTAGCAGCAGCCTATCATTTTGAACAATACATCCCCGCATCGGTCTCAAATGTCATCATTCCTCCTCAGGACGGATTTGGACAAACATCACTTCAGTTAATTCTATATATCTGATTTTAGAAGTATGAAATGAAGCCAAAACATGAATGAAATGTTTGTATTCAGACACAAACCAACTGAGATTTGCGAATCAAAAACAGGTACAACATGCATTAAACTCAACTGTCAGTGCAGCCTCCTCCCCGGTGTGAATCTTCCAGCAACAGATGGCCAATGAAGAAATCAGCAACACATTTATTTTTTCTCTGTCCTTTATTTTAACTAAAACGTGTCAGAGTTGGATGGTTACCCATGGACACATATTTTAGTGTAAATCGATTTTCTTCCACGGAGACATTGTGATCTTGCATCACTGAATAAACTGAACGTTTACTAAACAGTATTTTAAAACTTCTTAAGTTTAAACAGTTGAAGCCCAGAGAAAGGCTGAGATAGTTTTCGGGCATACATGTGTGTATTAAAGTGCGCTTGCAAGTGAAAATGCGAGGATGTTAACGTTAAAGCTTGACCTGTGACTGAGTGGATATGGAAAAAAGATGCAGATATAAAATCAGCAACTGGGATGCAGATGGTCTCAGCTGAGAAGGAGGTGTTTTGGGTGGTGTGGAAAAGGTCTGTGACACAGGTGGTGAGGTTGGGTTAGTGAGAGCATGTGGTGAGGGGGGGGTCAGTGATGCTAGTTTCATCGATTGCAGGCTTCCTGACAAGTGTTCAGTGATTTCCTGTCCCTGGCAGAAATATTGTGCTTGTTAATCCATTTGAGTCAGAGCAGCAAGGGGCTCAGGGAAAGAGGTAGAGTCCGCCTGCGTGTGCGAGGATGTGTGCATGTGTGTGCTGCTTGGAAATGGTACATTGGGGGGGGGAGTCAACGCAAACAGGATGCTAATGAGCCTGCGCTAATCAATGTGTGCTTAATCAGCTATTCAGCTCCGAGTGGCCACGGGAAGGATAGGGGAGAGGGGCGGACAGTGTTGGGAGGAGTTCATGAGAAAGTGCAGGCCCAACCTCAGATTCACTCCCTCTGTTGAGAACATTGTCTCTCAGGAACTCCTTCGTGAATGCAAATTTATTTTCCTGCAGACACGAAGCAGCTTGTGTGTTGTTAGATTTCTGAATCAGCAGAGTGCGGCTTCACTTATTTAGAGAAAATTTAATGATACTGTAGATGATATTATGATTTATGTCCACTCACAAGCACATATAGATTACTGCCGGGCACATACAGTACATTGCAAAAGATGCACAAAAACTGACAACTGGAAAGCAAATCCATCATCATCTTTCATTTTGTACTGAGCTCAAATTGTTGTCTTTCCTAGTTTTAGATAAATATGTTGAAAAACTGTCAGTATCTTCTGGTTTTCTGGATTGCTCCAGCACCAGTTAGCAACAACTTGGACCCACTTATGTGAATGTAGTTGTTTATCTTTGTGCAACGTAATGCGCCGATAAAACCTGCATCCTGGCTTCCATCTGGATGCTGCTTTTACACTTGTCGCTTAACAAAGAATAACATGTGACAAAAGTCTGGCTTCCAAACTAATGATGGTGCATCTGTGGAAAACAAGTCCAATCCACTGAGGCCCACAGTTCGCAGGGCCCAAAGGATCTGGGGACGTGTCTACTGTGCAGAGCCTCTTGGCTGCAGGAGGAGGACCTACTTTAGACAGGTGGTCATAACAAAATCACTACGTTTCTCATATTTCGGGAGTACTCATGGCAAATTCGAGCTCCTTTTGGTGGAAAGAAATGTTCTTATGATGCAATTTATAAGTTTGGCTAACGGGTGCTGTTTGAGCTTGTTATGGGAAAGGATAGGAGAGGTGGGGTTGTTTGTTACCTTATTTCTGTTTTCATCTAATAAAAGAAAAAGCAACTTGTAACTTCACTTTAAAAAGAAAGGGGTTGAAATGAGAAACTTCAGTAAAAATATGTTGGTCTCATATTCATCGCTTTTAATACAGTAGTTTGTCTGTGTGTGTGTGCGTGTGTGTGTGTGTTTCAGCAGATATTTTATAGTTTAAAAGTTTATAACTGTTCTTGCTGTGAATCATAATGGCGGTGCCTGGAGGTCCAGCTGTACATTGTATAAAAAGGATGGGCACCACTTCTATAGATGACAGGATTGGACTTAATTTTTGTGTGTTCTATTAAAATTGAAACTAGTTTTTCTGTCTGTGAAATTGCAGAATATTTTAATGTGTTATCTGTACTGGGAATCATTGATTTTATCAGTTGATGCTGATCAACTGTAAAAGCTGATGGATCCATTAAAGTATTGAACATACTCTGTCATAAAAAGCTTGGTCTATTTTCACCCTGCGATTGTGTGTTCATGTAACATCACGGTAACATTTGGTGCTTCAGACACCTACTATGTCTCTTATTATCAAGTAAACCAAGTTTGTCAATATTAAAGCATCCCAAATGGTTAAAGTAAACTACAAATTACACTCTCCACATTTCTGGGGGCATCGTTACACTGCAGCATCCTACAACTGAAAACCCACACTTCACAACTTTTTCGTTCCAACTTGACAGTCGTGTTTTGCTTTGTGACTGCATCACACACACCAGCAGCTTGATATGAACACACAGGTCATTTTGGATGTGCACCATGGTATCAAGGAAACCCATGATGTTGTTACTGGAGAAAGCGTGAAAAAGAGAGAGAGAAAGTAACTGAGCAAAAGGTAAAATAAGAGTCAATGCTGGACGGTCCAAAGTGCTCAAATCTGCCAAAGTTTAGTGGTGCAGCTTTAGAGTCTAAATGAAGCCTACGTTTCAAGATGGTTGTGTTGTAGGAGGTTATTCCCCGGTGACTGGAGTGATAAAATCTCCTGGCGGTATCTAGTTTACTTTAAAACAACATAATGAAAAACTTTTGAGTGTTTGAGAAAAGTGATTTTGGTTAATTATTAGTATGATTTTCCTCAAGGGATTGTTAAAGTGATCCCCTCAGAGAATGGATTTTTCATTCATTAATGACATGCTGGTCAGTAAACTAATAAGCTGTGCTGCCTGGCCTGACAGGTAAAGTTTATTTCACAGCAGATACAGTACTCAGGGATGTTTTATACTTGGGCAGAAGTTTCTGTCTTTGTTGTTCTTAGCCCCAGCAGTACCTTTTCTGCACAGATGGACAGATGCACAGTCCTCCAAAAAAACCCACAATGTTTAGCCCTTTGAGATGATGCTAGCATAAAATGAATGTTGTTTGGCTAAAAGTTAGTTTGAGCTTGAAAAGGCCAACAACAGCTGATTTCATTATAGGGTGTACAGAACCAAAAAGCCACATGTTTCAAAAGATGTGAAAATAAAAGGAAAGCAATAAAAAAAATGCTGTACCGTACTATTTCTTGATTATTTTAACATTTAGATTCACTCTATTACTAAGCAGATTGATGTCCACTTTGATTTGTGTCTTTGTCCACAGCAGAGGCAAAGACCAATGCTAAGCACCGCCAACAACATTAAGGGCACAATGTGTAACTAATTTGGCTTTTAATTTCTTTTTATTTGCAAAAATCAAGCATCGCTTTCTTAAATGCCTATTTTATTTTAGTTTTGTTGTGTCCAAATAAGTGTTCTTATAGCTTAGAATGAGATATTTAAAGGTGGTGGCATATCCAACTGAAAGCTGTCATGTTGAATAGCCATCTTTATAACAAAACAAAAAAAGCAAATCCCCTCAGACTCCCATGTTAAAACAGCCAACTTCACAACAGGTTTAATCATATTTACAGCCTGGTACCAAGAAAAGTAGGTTTAATAAGTCAGGGCTGCCTTCATGGCAACTTTCGGTGGGAATGGGGCGGTAATTATAACTCATTTGTTTAGTTATCAAATCTTGAAATTCTTCACCCTCCCAACAACCCTCTTTTCGTCTCTTCATAGATCTGCAGATCATGCAGCGGAAGGTTTGTTGCTAAATATTTTTTACACTCACCTCAGCTCAGAGCAAAACAAAATTTGCAGCATGTTCAGGTCTTCACACATTGCACTTTGTTCTGAAACACTAAAAAGCAAAAGCACCCTCCAAACTTTAATAATACATCATAGAAACCCCCTTACTACAGCCCTTTGTGCACCACTTTGGGATGCAGAGAGAGCCATAACCCAACTGTAACTGCCGCTACGACAAACTGTTCAAGAGGGTTTAGCGAAGTCAATTGCACAGGTGAGTAGTGTAGTTATGTTTTGTGCTTTCAGCACTTCCTAAAGTCACATTGCCCTCATAATCATTTATTCATTTCAAAAGGTTGCACTGTTGTTTTCATGCGCTAGTATTCCCATAAAGAATTAATATTATAGCACATAATTCTTAGGTTCATAGAACTTCATTATTTAACTCTTTCCCAAAGGACATTTTCTCAGCTTCTATTTCCTTTACCCAAGTTGTTGGTTTCAAGAGTTCCGCATTAATCCTGTTCTTTACTACACTCAGAAAAAGGCCACAACTCAATCAGTTTCCCGTCCTCGGGAACAGCAGCTTTTAAAAAATGACTTCAAACCCTGAGCTGACAGCCCAAAGATGGGAAGAGAGGAATTAATCTCACAGAAAGACCCAGAATAAGAAAAATAAGGGGGGCGCTGCCAAATAGAAGGCAGGGGTACAGAAACGAGCTGTGTTTTTGGTGGATGTGAGGGCAGCTGGGGTGCGCTTACAAATTGTACACAAATTCAGCTGCACACGGTGTGGGCATGCACACACGCACACACAAGCAGTGCATGTGGGGGGAGACGGAGCAGGGATCAATCCACATTAGAGTCTAATCTGTTTCACCCTGGGCTGTGGTAGATGCAGGGTTTGAGGGGACTTTATGAAGTGTTGTCATCATGTTGTAATTCCAACTGGAGCTGGCCAAGGAAAAGAGCACCACTGCATTTGGTTGTTAATGTTCTATACGGGCCAGGTCAACACACACACACTTGGTTCATGGTATCTACTTACTAAAAAGTTAACCAATAGGCTCATTATTTTATTATCACTACAGAAAGATGACCTGTCTGCAGGTCGACTAACGTCTGTTCAACAAAGATTACATGAAAAAGGAAGAATTGGGAGGGCAAATAAAAGAAGGAAAGAAAAGAAATGAAGGAGTGCCAATTGATGGCAGTGGTCCATTTTGATGTTATTATGGTGTGTTTGTGTCGTTGTGCAGATTGTATTGAAATCTGGATGGAGAGCAGAGGCAAGTTGGAGAGACAAACATAAAGGAACATGCCAGTCTCAGACATTTGGGGGACAGCAACTCTCTGAGTCCATAACATGTGTAACTAAATTCCCCACGACACAGCACACGATACATCTAATTTAGCTTTATTGCTTCTGATCATTGATTATATTCATCCGATGAGACGGCTGCATGGTGTCCATTCGATTTACTGCCCTGAAAAATACACATTATGCCTCACGCTTATCACATGCTAAAAACCGTGACTGTAATTCAAACAGCTCAAGTCTGACGGTGTGTCATTTGGCTTGTGCTGAGGAACATTTGATAAGGCTACATCGTTACGAGCCCCCCCACCTTTCTATGTATCTATTTGGGTAAATGAGCAATGCCTCTCGTTTGCGACGGAAAGCTGTGCTATCATTAGTGTGTCTCCAAATACACCCACCAGCTCTAATGATGCAAAAACATGCCTGGCTATGCCTGAGCATGAGCTGTTTGAAGACTAGTGAAAAAAATTAAATAAAAAAATTTACTAAAAAGATGGATGCAGAAAACGTGTGTCTTCAGGTGGAGACAGTGTTTCAACATGGAGAGGTGGGGGAGAGTGATGGGAATCTGGAGATGGGTGTTTGTGTGGCTGCATTTTGATTTTATTGGAATGAGCTTTTAACGCGCAACTCTGTAAATCTGTCTGTCAACCGCTCTTTGATGTCCTGCTTCTTCTACAGCCTTTGAGGGGACTCGGGAATCATTAAGCACTTTCAGTGAGTCCCACACTGAAAAACTGACTGGATCCCGGATGGGTTTTTAGCATTAATGAGTAGGAGTCTGCCTCTCCTGTATCTGGGAACTAAAGTCAATTATTAATTCATTTATTTGTCTATAAATAACCAAAATTGTGATCAGCCCGATTATCCCTTCCCTTAGTTTGTTTCACTTATGCTGGCATGGATGTTAGTGGTAGGAGCCAAATATATGGAGACCTAATACACTCTTGTCACTAGTAACGGAGAGCATGAGCGTTCCAGAGTGTACCGCATGCTGAATTTGAACTAGGGGGAAGACATTAAATATTCCTTTTGATTGCATATCCAGCTGCATATTCTCACAGAGGGATTTTGCTTTTAACTGAATATGCTGTATACAAGCACTTTGCAGTTTAACAAATATTTTTCCCCTGGCAATGTCTCAGCCCACCGGTGGTTTAGTACTTAATCCTTCCCAACAAATCCAACTATGAGATCTACCCAGCAGTGGGAGGGGATCTGCCATTTCTACAAAGGGAATTATTGACATTATTAAGCTATCTGTTTACAGAAGAAAAAGCATTTTGTATCGTAAACAAATGTATACTTTCAATCCCTGTAAGCCCTTTGTAGGCTATAACTTTGCTCTAAATGATGAAAGTGACCTTGCTCTGGAGAGTTGGGTGGGCAGGTTTTACTAATGTAGCTGGGAATACTTAAGGGAATACTAATGTTGGTTGAAGCAACATCTCAGGCCTGCTTACAGCAGTTCTTACCCCAGGTCTCCTTTTGAAAAAGGCTGTCTTCTCATCTTTGGCTCTGTTCTGAAAACTCATTAGGACCAGAGATCAAAGAGTGGGGCAGTGGGCCTGTGAACTGGACACTGTGGGCTATTTCCATCTATTTATCACTCATACAGCTATTTTGGCTCTCAAAGTGATCTGAATCCAAATCACACCATAGCTTTCCTCTGTAATCATGCCATTTTTGGGGACGTGTATAAGCAGCCTTGCAGCAAGAGTTTTCAGAAAATGCCTGCAGAATTGCCGAACTTACCAACAGGTTTGAATGACAAACAACAATAACAATCTCTTTATCGAAAGGTTTAGATTTTGTTTAATGTCCTAATACATTTAGAAGGACATTAAACAAGCTTGATGTGACTTGCAAGAAAACATCTTTAACTCATTTTCTCATTTGTCCTGTCGTTTTTATTATGGCCACTAGGAGATGCTATCAAAGTTAAAAATATACTGAGTGATGATAAGCCTCCTGCAAGTCTTTAAATGGTAAGTGGCTTATACCATAAGTGTTGAATGTATAATAGAAAACAAACTTACTATAGCAGCAATAACCTATTTGCTCTGTTGCAAAGCAAAGACATTTTCACCAATGGCAATTGTAATGTGACCTGTCCTATGTAAGTGATCAAACACCCAGACTTTCTTTTCTGGAATAAACCACAGTCACATAAAGCCTCCTCCAAAGAACATTCCTCTGGCTTTTCTGTGATGGTGTGATCCTCAACCAACATCCAATGGCTTCATAAAAATGTGTATCACTTTTTGATTTATAAACTGCTGCTTTTTTTTTTTTTTTTTTTTTTTTAGTTGATCAGTTTGTTCCTGAGTTGTGTTTTTTTCATCCCACATATATGAATTTCTCTATGGTTAGTGGTTTGAGGTTCATTAGATTAATGTTAATGTGTCTTGTTCCTTTATTTTCTTTCTGTATCATAACGCTGCTAAACAAGAAAACATTTTAAAACAAAAGCAAAGTTCAGCTTCAGTCTGGTTTTGGATTAATAGTTTTAAGTACCACAGATGCACAAAAAATTCTGTCGTTACATGTCAGAGCCTTCTTTTCATCCAGTCAACATTTCTTTTATGTTTCAGATTTAAGCTGTAATTATTTTACTAAGGTGTTCCAGATTTATTTTCTTATCAGCATTATTACTTGTTCATAGTCATCCTTTGTAAACCTTTGCAAACCTTTGGTGAATTTCATACTTTCATACACCTATCAAAGCCTGTCTCAACTGCAGACTCAGAGAATCATCGCAGTCTTGAGGGAAGTCTAAGTAGCCAATGTCTTCAAAGTAAGAGAAACTAAGATAGCAAGTAAGTTTTTAGGCGACCACGCTCAGTTTTTAGTTGGGGTAACAACTGTTGCATGAACAACACATTTGATAGTAACATTTGAGCAAAACAGTGAGTAAAGATATGTCTGGAGAGAAAAAAAAGAGTGCAGAATTTCATCAAAACAACACCTCTCCAGTCAAGTTTCAAGAAATTTCAGATGTAAACATATTTTTTATGTTTTTCAGTTTTTTAAAGAAATGAAAAGTGAAAGCTGAGGATGAAGCATTATCTTCAACTTCGACTTGTTATATAAGAGATTTATCAATCATAAAAAAGCGTCTTGCATCTGTCTTTCATGCCAAAGTAACTTTCCATAAAATGGTATACATGTACTTTTTTGGGTGTGTTATTTGGATGAATAACAGAAAACCAGATAACATAATATCTGAGAGACGTTTCAGATGATTAAATTGAGAAGCAAGAACCATTCAGAGGGCAATAACAGAGCCCGTCACAGCAAAATGGTAGATTCCACTCAGTGTAAAGCCTGGGAAATATTTGTCCAACTAAATAGGAATAGACTGAAAAAAATGATATTGGTTAGATGGCTAGCTGTCATTCACTGAGCTGTAGCAGTCTTGCAGGTTAATGACCGCAAACAACAAATGTGTGTTAATACATTTCTTCTAAGCACTTTGGACTTTATGGATAATTAGCCTGAAAAGCTGAACTGATGATGAGATTTCTGTCTCTAAGCACTGGAGGAGGGATAAAGTCAGATATGAATCATATCAATGGGGGGAAAAATCAATTTTGATCTGAGTCTGTGGCCTTATAATGGCAACATTCACTTCCTATCCATGTCTTTTTGTCTATGAACAAACACACCTGCAAACACATATGGGCCTAAGCACATATTTATTCACTTACATCAGTGAATGACCTCAGACAGCCCAGAGCAGGTGATGAGCAGGTGATGAGCAGGGCTAGCAGGCCGTTCGTCTGCCCGCTTTCATGGCTGTTTAACTAGGACATCGTACATCCAAGTCAAACAATTCTTTGAAGACAGGCGTTATATCCTTAATTTAATGCTACTCTCTTCACAGTGCACACACTGGGGAGCGCAGGGACATGCAGTATTTATAATCTTTAATCTTTTCTATTCCTCGGGCACACAGTGTGGATATCACACAGGACAAAAGCAGCAGTGTCAGAAAAAGCACAAAGTGGGGGTCTTCCGGGAGTCAGATGATGGATGAGCCAAAAAGAAGGGTGTGCAATAGACAGCATCACATTATAGTGACCTCTCTACACATATTATACATTATACATGACAGACCTGCACTCCACATGCATATGCAGCCTTTTCCACTTGTACTTGTCCCTTCATTCGCACTTGCTTCAAGCAGAAACAGCACAGGAGCAAGCGTTTTGACTCTCGCAAGCTGTCCGAACGTTTCTACCTTTGAAGGCTTGCCTCAGTCTTCTCTCTACCTGGCTTCATTCAAAAGCAATACTCCAACTACTGATGTACTGTAGACTTCAGAGAGAATGAAACTGAGTGGGAGAGAAAAGGGGGAACAACAAAACAGATCGTATCTGAATGTTTGAATGTGTGCTAAAGTGCATTTGCTGTTTGCGCACTAAGCTGCACAAGAGTGAACAGGGTTTGTTTTTGCCAACTAAATAGGGACTAATATTCATCACAATGCCGGAGCTGAGGTGCGAAGAGGATTCAGGGTTCCAGGATGCAATCTTGGCAGCAAACTAGGTTATTCTGTCTACATGAAAAAAGTAAATAGCAGCACATTGGAGCTGAAGCAGCCTAAACAACCCAATGGATGTCATTTGAGTTAAAAAGATGCAGTTTCCTTCGCTAAATCAGCTCTTGGAAAGCTGTCAACACAGTTCTGGCAGAACTGCTGCTTCTCGTCTTGCTGTCTGTTAAAGTTGTCTTTTATTCCCTTTGCTTCAGTTTTTGGTGTTTACTTACTGACTATGGCAGAGATAATGAGCAGGGTGTTTGTTTCTTTTTGTCCCTGTGTCCATGTCTTCCTTTTTACAGTGCAACACATTCATACTTCAATGGATTGCAGTATGTTTGTGTTTCGCATGTGTCTGTGTGCACGAATCCGTTCATAGTGGGCTGTTTGTGGAGAGGATGTGTACTAAGCACCTTTTAAGGATCCCATTACAAAGGAGATTTTATTTATGGCTTGGTGGCAACAGAAGAAGCTGTCGAAACAAAACGGACACTTTAATATCTCTTATTTACCTCTGCCAGGGGGGTTATGCTTTTGTTGCTTTTTGATAGTCTGGCTGTTTGTCAGTTAGGAAGACAACACAAAAACTCCCAGGCCAATTTGAATGGAAATTGGGGAAAAACTGAAGCACAGTAAAGGAAGAATTGATTTTTGGTGTCTTGGTCGCTGTAACACCACTGATGTTATTGAATTATACAGTGTGTTTATGCATGTAGCCTTAAACCTCGTGCAAAATTCAATTTATTTCAGCTTTACTTGTATCACTCCAATTCATGATTATGTCATCTCAGGCCACTTCGCAGACAATCAGCCAATCTATGGTCATCAGTCAGTACTCATCCAAGCCCATTCATAAGCAATAGTCGTGCTAAGAAAACCAACAGACTGCTTTGAGTCTTATCTTCCCAATCCCTCATCCTGAGCATGCTAGGGGCCACAGTGAAAAGGAAAAACTCTCTTTTAACAGGAAGGAAAAACAAGTAGAAGCCGGCTCAGGGAGGGCGGTCATCTGCCTCCACCGGTTGTAGTGGAGACGACAGAATAAGAGCTCAACAGACATCAGAGCTTTTATCCAGGGAGATCTGCTGAATGAGGAGAAATAATGGCAACATGGTCTTATGTTTCTACATGAGAGATAAAGAGCAGAGACATGAAGAGGCAGCACCATGGGATGTCCCTAAACAGTCTAAGCCAATGGCCTAAGGGATGGCTAACCAACTCTATATATAGGATTTATCAAAAAGAAAGGTAGGGTGTGTGCCTCCCACACCCAAACAGGGAGCTGGTTCCATAAGAAAGGGCCCTGCAACTGAAACGTCTAGATACCATTTGACTCTCAGAGACTCGGAACCACAAGTAGACCTGCAGTCTCAGAGCAAAGTGCTCTGCTGGGACATACATGGAACTATGAGGTCTGTGATATACTGGAGCTTGGTTGTGGAAAGTTGTAAAAGCACAGATTACACAATTAGAATATAGTTTAATTACTTGAATCAAATTCAGTTTGAAGCAACTTATTTGATCAATTCCCACAACCCTGGATTTTCAATGGATTTTTTTTTCATGATAATGTACATTCATTACAACCAGATGAATCAATATTGAGCTGTCCAGTGGGAAGTGAGGTCATTTTTCCCCTCTCCTGGGATCTGTCATCACTACAAATTAGCCCATTGGCTAATTCTGGCGTTTTTAACTCATGCATGCCATGTGTTTTATGAATTTGCACTGTCCCTGAATCAAAGCCAAAACTTGGATCCAGTCAAATGATCATTTTTACTTTGAAAAGTGTTTTACTTAGAGAGCCTGAAGCCCAGATAGCACACATATTTGGGCGCATCCAATCTACTTTTGTTACTTATTATCACTCAGTCATGGCCCTGGCAAATGTCATATGAGCCAGATGTGGTCGTCAGTTGCCAGCCTGGACGTGGGTTACCACGAGTGCACTATGGGCCACAGGTGGCTAAATATCGTTGTTGGCTTGGATGTGGAATATGGCAAGCATTGTGGGCCAGAGGTAGCCCAAACATGAGGAGCCAGCCTGCACAGATGAAGGCAGTGAGCTTGTGGGCCACATACATTGGTCATGAGGCGAAGTTTTGCTCAGCACAGATGGAAAATAATGCCATTATTGAGAAAGAATAAAATTACAGAACACAATAATGTGACATGTTTTTTTACTGATATAAAGTTGCTCTGCAAAATGCTGCTTTTTTAAAGTAAAGTGAATCACGGCATATGACTGATGGCATGGAGACCTACATAAAATAAGACAGAGGACTTCTTTAAATTGATTTTATATGAGAAGAACAGCTGTAAAACTGTGTATGTGTAAATGACAGAGAATGACACTTTGACCTCACAAGGTCCCAGGTTGGGTTTTTAGCCTCTGGTGCATTTTGTTCTCCCGCTATTCAGGCTTTCTTCAGGCTTTCTTCAGGCTTCCCCGATTCCCAAAGCCCACAAAAACACAATCAGGTGGATTAGAGATTGTAAATTTCCCACAGGAATGAATGGAAGGGTGTGTGTGTGTGTGTGTGTGTGTGTGTGTGTGTGTGTGTGTGCGTGTGTGTGTTTTCCTGTCAATCTGTGTTAGTTCTGTGATAGACTGGCAATATGTCCAGGGCTTTCCCTGCCTTCTGCAGTGTGTGTGCTTCTGCGAGCTCCAAATCTTCCATTTTACAAGCTTTCAAAGAAAGATGCAAGGAAGGGCTGAAGTCCTTTTTGCCATAACAAGCGACAAATGATGCCTCTAAATAATTGAGTTAAATGTTAAAACTGACAGGAAGTGTTTCCTGTGAGAACTAGACACACACGTTTGTGTGTGCATCTGTGTCCATAAGTAGGACAGTCTAACATTAATAATAGAGTGTATTTTTTTAAATGGTGCCAACATGTACACCTGATTTAAGTTGTTTCTATATTGCATACACACCCCTTTTTTTCCTTTTTATCTTGTCCTGTCCAGCATCATTGCAAGCAGGATGATGGTCTGGCTGCCATGTTGATTTCTTAGGGGGAGCATAGTGAATATGATGGACAAGAATAGCTAACCTTCTCCAGAGGAGGAAAAAAGAGATCAACGAGTATAAACACACTGCCTCCTAACCAACCAGTCCTCACGAGGCATTTATTTTACTCAAATTTCGTTTTTGTTTCTTCTTTTACTTTACCATTCTTCTAACTTTTACTGGCAGTACAGTATATTTATTTGTCGATATTTTGGCCTTGCAGTGTTGTGATCGTCTGCTGTATGTTTACAGATTTTGGTAATATGAAGTGAAACAAATCCCATTTACAATAATCTGCAGCATTAATC
>JBBDHI010000020.1:7344015-7357215 GCA_037177115.1 Craterocephalus stercusmuscarum
CTTTTAAAATCATAAAGCCTTGCTGGTTCCCTACTTTTCCTAAAACTATAATGATTTTATTACAAATTTGTTTTAATATAAGGTTTGTGGGGAACAGAGGAAATATGATTATTTCTAATAGCCACAAGCCCAAAGGGTTTTCTGTTGCTCTTCTAGTTTTAGATTCCCATGAAAGCTGCACCGGTAAATAGTGCAGATTGTCATGACAGTGTCATGTAGCCCAACTCTTACATATATCCTGTGTGTGTTCTCCATCACTTCTCCATCCCACTCCATCTTTTACAGACAGGTTATTTCGGCTGCATATATTTTAATGGATAATGTAGGCTGGCTATCAAATGGAAGGATGGATGATCGGATGGATAGATAGATAGATACAGATGTAGATAGTGCTGGTTCATTCAAACCGACTGTGGAGACATTATGATGACCGGTGATACATTTGGTGAGTCCAAAGTTTTTTACTTCACCGGTACCAAGCATTCCCCCGGGTACGCCATTTCCGCCTTCTTCCTCCTTGATGAGCAGCGTCATAGTCTGGTCAAAACTGCCAGAAATGGAGCCAGTTTTTTGGTCCAAGCAGTGTTTTGCAGCCGCACTTGTAACTGTTATCTAATTAATCTGGACTGACGCTTTATAAAACATATCAAAAAAATATCAGCACTTGAACTCTGCCTGTGGATTGAAAGCAAATTATTTAAAAGAGGCAGGGGGAGTGTGGGGTGGTTACAGAGCTTCTTTGTCTTTCCCCATGAATCTATGTAAAATAAAAAGACTGAAGGTTAGATTTTTATTATTATGATTATCATTTACTTAATTCAAGCTTTTTTTTTTTCAAAAATACTCATTTCAACCATTTGAAGGGTTAGTGCGCTGCAAAAGACAAAATCTTACATATTCTTTAATGTCACTGCAACAGCTGTAAACAGTTCTGATCTAACCCTATTTCAAAACCGGCTAAAAGATGAAAACATCTGATGAAAATTACTTTTTTTATCTATTCACAGATTTAAAAAATTCACTTTAGTCAGATTATCCTTGCAAAACCTTTTTTCTTCTGTTCTGATGTCATAAACACGTGCAGGACAGAAAACTATTCGATGAGATTAGGAACATGAATCACCAGAAACATGCTTTTCTCTAAACTTCCAGGGCTTCTGTTTATTAAATATGTACACAGGAAAGAGGATGTAGCTCTGTTTGTTTTTCCATGGCGGTTGTCAGCAACCTCTCTCGTCTAATTTTCCAAACCTTGTCAACCAGTCACTGAGTGTGTTCGTGGCAGAGACAGAGTGGTTCTTCAGTAGATAATGACCTACACATCTTGTCCTCTCTGTCCAGTGCCTGCCCCCTTACTTGCATCCAACCCTAACCTTCCGTCTTCAATCTAACTTTAAAAAACTCATTAGCAAAATCTCTAAACTGTATGTTGACAAAAGGGCCTAAAATAGAGGACTCTGATTGTTGTGAGGATATTTTACCCTCCTTCTAAGTTAAATTATTCAGGCATTTAAGCCTCACTGATCCCACCCTTCTTTTTGCAACTCTCAGATGTGAGACAGACGGAGGGGCCTGACCGCTGGCCAAGGTTAACAGAGCCTTAAACTGTGTTTGAGCTCGCCCACCACTGCAGAGATCAAACACCGTTCTTTTCCCAGCGCCCACTGACAACTCTCAGTTAACAATATGCTCTTGCTTCTCCTTCCTTTACACTGTTTGACATGAACGGCATCCAGCCCACAGCAAACCAAATCAGATTCTCAGCCCAGTGTGAAACTTCCCAGGTTGCACCAGAACATACCTTCCCACATTCATTGCACATTTTGATCCTGTGAGTACGGATGCCTGCTTTCCATTTGATGTTTCCATTTAAGATATTACTGTGTTTTTTTTATATGCTAACATATTGTTTTGTAATCATTTGGAATTATTTGATATTTTTGGTTGACTTCATTTATCATTATGTTATCAAAATCTCTTCTATCAGTTCAACTTGAACAGGAATCTCATCATTAAAAAACCTTGTGACCCTGATGCCAGAATCTGTTGAATTGACCTTTTTTTTTTTTCAAATTACATTTATTGTCCTATTAGTCGCCTACACATGGCCACAAATGAACCACTACACGCTACAGGGTGCGCGTTGCTGGACTTCAGGATGCAAAATGATCAGCGGCTCGTGAGCACCATCTTGTGGTACAATGAAGAGTTACAGTGTCCGGTTTGTAATACACTTTCTTACCAATAGATGGCAGCAAAGTGTTGCTCTGCATGGCTGCGATACCAGCGTGAAGTTTAATTACATGGTTGGTAATCTTAAGGCAGACAAACATTGGTTTGTATTCATGTAATCATCGTTTTATCACATCTTATTGATACTGCCAGCCATCAGCTGTCATCCCATCTTTACAGACAGACTAAATGTAACTTGTCCAGAAATACATCGACATTTCAGAACAAACCTCCTCTGCTCATGCCGTCAGGACGGTAGTGCCATATAAGTTTGGGTATCCCCCTCATCAGAATTTATATTGCTTGTAACAGCTTTGTACAAAATTAACTGAATTCAAAAGAAATTGAAGAAAAACTTTTTTTTTCATGATATAGAGGCCAATAAAAAAAACTCACTGTATTTGAAAAATATGTTTGAAAAGCTTTGGCTGACTCTGAAGTGGTCTGTATGGTTTTTCTGCACATATCACCTGTTAGAGTCATCAGGAGAAAACTTTTCCTCCATCCTCACCACAACATTCACCATCTGGCATGTGCAAAAGAAATCTTAATAAGATTGAACATTTTAGAAACAGATCTTGTGGATACTTTGACCACAATGAATGATGGTATGTTTAAATAAAATAGTCAGTGATTTCATTAAAAACACACCTCTTCAGCTTTTAGTGTGGCGGCGGATCAGTCATGTTTTGAGCTTTGTGAACATGAACTCACCATCTGGGAAAATGGGAAGATTTTGACTTGGAGCAAATTATCCCAAACATACCTCCAAATCTACAATCATACGTCAAAAGCTGAAAGCTGAAAGTTTTGTCTTGGCCCTTACTGTCCTTATACATTTTTACTATTATCAGAAATGTCATCATAGACAATGCAAGCAAGATGTACCAGGCATCTTGCGAAAGTGTTTGCATTTTTTTCATTGTTCTTATTTTCAAACTTTAAAACATGGAGACAAAAAAAGTAGCCATGCTTCTAAGGAGGATCCTTCCCCCCCAATCCTTTTGGAAATCTTTTACTGGTGAATCTTTAAAGAGTGATAAAAATTTGACTTCAGCATGCCTCTGTGCCGCCTTGACTTGTCTGCTATTGCTTGGCAGCTCATTGTCTTCCTTCTGTGACTTTTATCATTGCCTCAGGCAAGGTATTCCACTCCTTCCACACCTCCCCATGTGCTGCACACTCCCACATGCCTCTCACCAGCACACAAACAACAAGCACTTTGCACTTGTTATACGGGCGTGGCTTCTGCTGTGCAAGCAATAACAAGCAGTCGGTGTAAATGCAAAGAACTGACACTCAAGGCCTGAGTTTAAGGTGAGCTCTGCAATGTTTGGAAGAAGCCTCCAATAATACATAATGCGTTCCTTATCTCAGTATTGTAATTTATGCATCTGCATTCAAGAGTGTGTCAGAAGAGTGCAAGCTGACCCAGATCACTCAAGGAATTTAGATTGTTCTGTCAGTCAGATCAATTATTCATAAATAGATGACATTGCACGCTTATTTGATATCCCATAGACACAATCTAGATGGTTCTCTCTTAATGGCCCGGATAATGTGTAAGAGAGAAAAAGAAGTAGTCAGCACTTGTGAAAAAAGGGTAAAATTAGAAGTCATCCTTCCCCCTTTCTTCTCTCCCGACTCTTTAATTCTCCTGCCATACAAGAATGTGGTGTTGGGTGAAATGTACAGAGTGGGGGTATATCTAATCAGATGCTCAGTACAGCCAACAAGAGACTCTTGTGTTTCCATCCAAGTTTTGAGAGCCAAACTAAAATAAAAGTCAAATTATCATATGTCTAAGTCAAATTAGCCTCAAGAATTATTCAAATTTTTTATTAGGTCTATTTTTACAATCAAATTTTTTTTTATCACACCATGTTTTATTGTTGAGCAGAAAATATAATTTATATCTTTTCTCAGTGCATATAAGCTCAATAAGGAAAGAAAATTGTCCTGAACTCAGTTCTGCTTTTGAAAATAGTCATTAATGATGTAGTGTTTAAAGTTACAGATAGAAGAGATGGAGCATCCTGCCGGAATAAAAACACTTTACTGGGATAAAACATTTATAAAAACTCAGCAGAAGCCCAGTTTTACCGAGGAGATAGCTAAAATTCATGAAAAACTCAACAAAAAAGACTGCCTTGTCTTCACAAGAAAATACTACTCATACTGAAGATTAAGCATCTACACCAAATGATATGGTAAAGTGTTAAACATCTCATTTTGCCTTTTCAGTCCAAGTATGAACCAACACAACTCCCACAAAGAGAAGGTAGGCTACCGTATGTCTCAGGTACATTTCTGGGGGGGATGCTGTAGTCTGTGGCAGAAAATTTGGTGAGAAAAGACATTCAGCCAGAGATGGGAGTTTGATTCCAGAGAATGAAAACATTAAAAAAGGCAAAAAATATAACCATGCAAGGAAAAAGATTTTGCCTTAACTTCTATCCCAGAAATATCAAATAGGATAATAATATTTATGTCCTGGTACATGTAGACTCCTGTTATTTGTTTCTTGCCTACATGTGCACTTAACATTTAAAAGAAAATCCTTATCGATAGAATTTCAAAGTCACAAAAATACAGTCATTTGCAGACATAATCATAGATATATTAGATATTTCAAACACCAAGATAAAAATGTGCTTAATAAGTATTGACATGATGGAGCTGTCAGTCTGGTCCAGCTGAGAGCCATTCATGAGATTTAACTCAACATTTTTCTTCACTTGCAAGCAAAAATTATGGAGTTACAGGCAAATACTTTAGAGCCACACACTGATGGCTTTTTTACTCGAATTAGACTGAACTATTGGACACTATTTTTTTCTTACCTGTATTTTACTTTTGTACCACTTTCTTTTTTATTTGGAATACATTATTCGTTTAAATAGTTTTTTCATAATTACCAGATCAGCATGTTTTTTTTTTTCCTTTTTGTTTGGTTTGGTTCAATCTGAGCTGTTAAAAAAACGCCCATCCTCTTGTTGACAGATTGATGTCTAATTCCTCACGCAAGGGGGCGCTGTTACCCTGAACGAAGGCGTTCTGCCCGAGTCTAGGTTCAAGGCATTAACGTGAATGTGTTGTGTGTGCGCGAGTATCCAGTGAAAATCACCCGGAGACGGATTGAGACCGTTTTTGACTGTACCAATGTGTGTCGCCTATAAATACATGGTATTAATCCCAGCGGAATCATCTCATGGACAAAACAATTTATCGAAAATGAGGGAATAAGCGGAGGAGACGCGCGGCGAGGCTCGTCTGCAGCAGCTACCGTTTTGTTGGACTGCGAGTGGGATCACAGCTGCTGGCTACGAAAATGTCGAGAAAAATAGAGAGCAAGCACGGTAAGTCCTGCCTGGCTGGACTCAACGCCACTGCTCCAGCTCGGATACTGAATAACGGTATTCCTAAGACGGGGCGCAGATGGATCAAATGTGGGGATATGGAGAAATACACTGGCATTATGGAGCTGTGGAAAATGCTGGATAAACGTGTTTAGTGTAAATGGTGGTTTAATTGGGCCTCGTGGATTGCTCTTTTCTCCACTACCCAGTAAAATAAAGCGTCGCTGCTGAAATGGCTAGCTGGTATGAGCTAATGTTGCGATTTGGATTTCTTGGGTTAGCTTGCCTAGAAAAAAAAAACATAAACGTGGTATCATCTCAAAGCTGGCATGCGACTTCACCGGCATTTCGCCACTATGATTTCAGTGGTCGCATTTATATCACGGTTTGGTTGATTGAAAGCATTGGTAACATTTGGGAACAAATCTCAGGTTTTCATTTGGGAGGAAACGCTTCAAGACTCGTCAATAAACCAATATATGGTTCCCCAGAAACGACTCAGCCTCTGTAACAATCATTTGAGATGGGCTTAAAAGGGTAACTAGCAACAGCTAAAGATTAGCTTTTCATAGCTAACGTTAGCTGCGTTGATACCTTGTACACTGGAGTTGTTCACGCCCAAGACCGCCGTATGTATTTTGTGTTGATTTCAATATTGTGCACGTGGCGTTTTCTTTCGTGGCTTTGGCCGTCTTTGTGTCTGCCTGCGCTGCTCATTTTGTATGCAACTAAGGAACAAATAAAGCACTGCAGAGCACAAGTATGTGCAGAAACAGGGTGGTCTTGGGGATGCCTTTGGAAGGAAACTTTATACCAGCCAGTTACACTTGCATCCCATTCCACCAGCTGTCCCCCCGCCTCGCTTCGCAGACAGTCCTGTCCAGTGTTGCCTGCAGTAAACGGACACACACCAGCGCGGAGCCCTAGTAACAGGCGCGGAGGGAGTGTCATCCTCTACCAGCTCAGTCATTCCTCATAGGCGTAAAAGTTTCCGATTCCTTGCGTGTCTTCCAGACAGATGACTACATATGGTCACAACTAAATGAAAACTCAGAGGCAGGGTAGTTTTTGGAGGATGCTGCTTCAGTGTTAAATTGAAAGCCGCTAAAAGCAGCAGTAGATTTAATACAAGCCTAATCCATCATTTATCTGTTGCATCTCCTTCCTTTCTTTTGCCTTCATGAGGTGGCATTTAAGGGGTCCCTGAAAGACTGTCCGATTTTATGACACTGTGGAAATAATGGAAAAACCTATTGATGATACATTTCTACCATTCATATTAATATGTGTATTTAGGTTTCATTTTTGTGACCATATCTGATGGCATGTTTCCACACCCATCCTGGTTGTTACATTGGTTACTACTTCATTAATTAAGTTAAAGATTGTGATGAGATGCTGTCTGGATATACCATGCAAATGGTTACCTAGCACACAGATTGGGTAGGTCTATCCATGCATACATTGATGCCAGGCTCTGACAGTAGAGTTATAGCTGGATTCACCAGCTGCATCAACAAACTCCTTGATCACCATGGATCTAGGGTCCCAAAGTCACTTCCTTTTCCTCTACAGGGAGGCTAACACCCCACAGTGTTACCTGTTGAGATTTCCTCCCGCTACCTGTCGTGTAGAGCTAACGATGTTGCATCCCAGACAATAAAGTGTGTAGTAGATTTATCCGTTGTAGCACCAAAGCCCACTAAATACGCAGCCGCATGACTTCATCGCTCAGGCAGCCCGAACTGTTATCCAAAAACACATTCAGCGATGTGTGTTGTTGCCCAAAAGCTAAGAGCAGCTGACAGGCAAAGTTACATATCATTGCTTTCCTCAGGGAAAATGAACTGGGTGGAGAAGAGTTGAAATCTGAGGGTTGTTCACTAATATGGGTGACACCAGCATTATTTAACTGTAAAATTAAACGAATTTGTTAAAACTGGATTCCGAATAAGTTTTGTCTTTACATGTACCTGATGAGTTAAATTGCTATTTATTTTTCTACATCTGTCATTTCTTCTGAGCAGCTCTTACTGTAGTTTAGATGATTTAGATGAGCTTTTTAACCAATTTAGAAATGCACTGACTTATCTTCTCCCATAGTTACCATAGATA
This sequence comes from Craterocephalus stercusmuscarum, assembly GCA_037177115.1. NCBI lineage: Eukaryota > Metazoa > Chordata > Actinopteri > Atheriniformes > Atherinidae > Craterocephalus > Craterocephalus stercusmuscarum. The sequence goes on from JBBDHI010000020.1 coordinate 7,351,722, forward strand.
TGCACACTGTGCACATTTTTGTAAATTTATCTGAAAACACTAAATCTTTAAAGGACATCAGTCTTTAAATTGCACTTTAGATTATTGTTTTTAATGGCATTGAAGTAGCATCATGTAATATTTATTGAGAACTTTTCAAACTCTAGTGGTTTGTACCATCACTTAAAAGAAGCCTGAATAGATTTTGACTTTACTCTGAACATCCTTAAGCAGTTGACAGTGGTGCACTTCATTCTTTCTGTATGATAACTATCGACACACGCTGAAGATGCAAGTTCTCCTGATTAGATTCACTGACTGGCTGATGTGATGGAGGCTCACATTTCTCCCGGCCTGTTAGCTCATTTTTTTTTATTTATCTGTCAAACCCCAAATTTACTCACATTCAGCCTTCAGCGGGTGTTCGTTTTGGACCCACTTGTACACCATCTGTGTATTCATTAAGTTGTTTTTTTCACTGCATTGCATCGTTTAACCCCGACTTTACTCATCGCAGTCCTCGAGAGCTACTGCACTGCAATATTTAAAAGCATCCCTTCTCCAATACCTGAATCAAATGCCTGAATTCCCTCATCCGTATGTCATTCAGCTCGGCAGAGGCTTAATAACCAGACTTTTATTTGATTCAGTGTGTTGGAGAAGCAAGACGTTGAGTAACTTTAATTTCTGTAATAATTAAGTTTCTTATTTCATGTCTTACTCTCGCTGTTTCCCATTAGACTAAAATTGTGACACATCTGGGTTTTGAGGCATCAGTGTGGGTAACAAAGTCGTGGGAGTAGCTCAGGGTTTTATAATTAGCTTATGAACTCTTCTGCGAGTAACCAGCCCAAGCGGAACTGATCCATCAGCTCCTTATTTTAGACACCCTGCCCCCCTGCATAGTGTGTGTGTGTATCTCTGCATTCACCTCCGAAAGAGTTCAGCTGCAATGCAAAGCGTTTACTCTAAAGCATTCCTCAAGTTAACGCTGAAGTGGAAGATATTTAGGTGGCTTTGTGTTTGTGATGTGGTGACTGCAATGCTTCAGACTGAAATATCTACTGGTGTGATGTACAGAAATAGCGAGCCATGCATGCCTTAGTCACCAGAACTCTGAGCAAGAGCTAAAGTTCTTCTGATTACAAAAGGTTTCCCCAGACAATTTGGTCTGCCCACATCGCCGACGAGTGATCCCACTGTTGCACAGGGCAAGCTATGAGTCCTGGTTTGACATGCTGCAATTCTGAGGTTTGACGGGTGCATTTTACCCTCCCTCTACCACAGAATGAGAGGCCTGCTGTTCCTCTATAGGTTTAGTTGTGTTGTAATTAGATTTTTTTTGTGTGTTTTCTCTGTATGGGAAAGCAAAAAGAAGGATGGAATAGAGTTTAGAGAAAAACTGGAGCTCTGAGAGGAATCAAGTCTCTGCACAGAAGGAATGGATGGATTACACGTCTGGTAATGACCGGACAGAAGCAATCGATGACAAGTGGAGGGCTGAAGGCAATCAGGCTTTTATAATGTGAATATTTTCGAGGCTGTTCCGCCTTCAGCATCTACAGCATCATCATCCAAGAAGCTGAAGATGGGAGTTCAAATTGCTTTCTCTTATTGAGTTCTCTTATGTAACTCGATACAAGATCCATACGCGGGTCATATTTATATCTCGCTTCTGTCTACGCCTGAGACCGTGCTTTCATAAGCATTTTTAAGATGATGCTTCATCTGAGTTTGCCGCTGTGTGTCGACCTACATGCTGGAGAGCAGGTCGTTTGTTCCTGCAGGTGGCCCGCTCATTTCCCCAGGCCTGCTGATTACATCCTCAATCCACGTTACTCTGGGTTGGACCCTCTGCTGGACTAGCGATTACGCCTTTCATTGCTTCCCTCAGGCCTGACTAGGATTATCAGATTTTCTTTTTTTTTTTCCCTTTTTCGCAAGAACATTTATGTTTATTTTTAGCGACTTGATTTAAAAAAAGATCCTGCTTTTCAGTTCCTCTTGACTTTTGTCAGCGTTATTTTTGGATCTTTCCTCCAAAGTGCTGTGTAATGTGAATGAGTCAAGTGTGAATGGTCATGACAACGAGATCATTTCTGACTAACTCTCAGCAGTTTCATTGAGAGATGGCTGTAAAGCCTCAAGCCTGACCAACAAGTCTCAGTGTACAGAAAGTGTAACCATCAGTATCATCTGGACCAGTGATTGTGTGGACCGAGGCCTCTTGGATGGGGAATATAAACTGGAAGAGTCAGGCATCCTCAGAGGATACAGACTCCTCTCTACAGGGGGATCTAGATGAGGACACAGGTAAAAACAATATAAAACCTCCTGATTTATGCAGATTCCATGTTAAATGAAAGATTAATAAATTCCTGTTGTGTTGAGTAAACAAGGTCTGGAAACTGGGGAGAACTGAAGTTGTTCAGTAATATGGATACTGTGGGTATAAATAACAGAAATTAGGAAACTGGTTAGATTTTTCCTTTTCATGTATATATAAAAACAAATAAACAGGCAGGTTTTACAGGCTTTCAAGTACAAATATTTTCTAAACTTTTTCACTTTGACAGTTGCATAATATCATTTGTGCAAGTTTTTGTGAAATTAATGCCAAATAGCATTGTATTTCCAGTGTTGTGTGCTTCTTTGTTTAAGGCTCCCGTTGCCAGATTTGGAGCTTTCAAGTAAAATGGGCTCACTGGCCGAATTAAACGCAGGAGACATTCTTCCCTGTGCTTTTTGTGTCGTGTGGCTTTATGGAAAGTGCTCATTTGCTGCGCTGAAGCTTTGGGTGGATCCAGCCGGAGGAGGCTGATCTGCAGGCCCGCTGCCTTCCATCACAGGCGGCTCCTTTGCTTTATCACCTCCAAAATTCATAGACAGGAAACTGTAGGTATTCTAAGCCTGGCTCAGGTGAGGATTTTCCGGCATTCCTGGATGCAGTGGTTTTAAACTTATTGCACAATCCCAAAAAAATGGCTCTGGTTACACTCCGCTCCCTGCTTAGCCTCACCATGGTAGCTGAGCATGTTTGTTGACCAATGCATTAGGGCTAACTCTACTTGGTTTATTATTGTTTGTTGTGAGCTTGTGTTTCCCCGTTGTGCTGTGTGAAGCGATCCATCCCGGTGAGCTGGTTGCACATAGAAGCTCCTTAATCGAGGTAGTTGAGTCTATCATTGTGTAATTACACAGTGCAGAGGGCCATAATAACTTGTTTTGAAAACACAGTCCACAGTGTGCTCAACCCAATAAATCTGTTTGTTTTAGCGTGGTGGAGTCAGTGTTTGTATGGTTTTGAAGATTGTCCATCCATCCTGATCTGCTCAGTCTCTGTAGCCGCGATGGGCCAATGTGGGGATGTGTGAAGATAATGTGTTTCACACAGATCAGCGTTACATATCAGGATGTGTTAGTACAGCTTTAGATGAGCTGTAAAGCTGCAGGGACTTTTGTTTTATGTTTTTTTTTTACCCTGGATATCTCAGAAAGCACAGTTTTCCCCGTGTTTTATTCCATATCGTGCCATTTTTAGGAAAGCTATTTAGATTTCCACAATTTTACTGGGCCCTTCTTTTCACCTCTTTCCTCTTTTATAGCAAATATAATGACAAACAGCCACATATGTTTTTCATAATCCTGCTGAAAGACCCCTGCATTAACAACAGATGTGCAATTAGACAAAACTTTTAAAATGGTAAGTGCATTGTTCCTTCAGTTATATTTAATAAGGTATACTTATTGGCACTAAGTCCTGGGATTGTTCCATCATTTCATACTGATGCAAGGATATTGCATCTACTGAGCACATGTGATGATGGTGTAGGACGTTTGTAACTAGGTGCTAAAAGCAAACATCGATACTCTGAGAACCACCGGTGAAAGTCAGAATGTGGCCTGTGACGTTTCAGTTCTTGTTTTTCAGTGATTTTTCTTTTTTACAGCACTCATCTTTCACTTTGCTTGGATTTTGTTTTACGGTATTTTGCTACTTGTTGTGATTGTTTTGTCATTCTTTTTGTCCCAAGAATATTTGCAATATGTGAACTAATCTTTCTGTCTTACTGTGTGTGCAGTTTTAAACAAAGAAAACCCAAAATGTTAAATGTTTTCAGTTCACTTCCTGTTCTATTACATGGACTACATAAAGTATAACCTAACCTGTCTTCACTTGTTTTTTTAAGAACTCAAAGTTAAGCAAGCATCAGGTACAGAGGCAGAAATGGTTATTATTTTAATATTGCTCAGAGCGACAATCTGTGTGGCAGAAAATGTGGCGATGCAGAGAAAGGTGTTGTGTCAGGCTGTGCATGTATGTGATTGTGCTTCGTTGGGTCAAATCATTGCGACCCCCAAGTGAGATGGCAGGGTCAGTGAGGTGGCATACAATGGAGGGGATGTCCCACAGTTGCTGCCAGTTTCCGACACCAGTCTAAATCAGGAATGGAGAGAGAAGTTGACATTGTCAGCAAGCAAGTCACCGTTGTTGTCGAGGCAGATATGAGTTTGTGTTAATGTGTACGTGTGCTTGCTTGGCTGTCTCCATCGTGATTGTGAAACCTTGTTATGGACCTGTAAGAAGTTACAGCCCCCTCCCGTTTGGCTTTACTCTTTCATTTTACAAGGTGGGCCTTTTCTTATGGTGTTCTTGGAGCCCTGCGAGCCACTTCACAAGGGTGTGTGGGGCTATTTGAATGGCTAGACTGCCACATTAGGGTCAGTGAGAGGAACTGGACCTTGACTTCTTTTTATCATATACCCGAACGATAAGCGATTAGCTTATATGCTGGCCTGGCACACACACATGATGTTTACTTCTGACTGAGCCTGTAGCCCCTTGGGCAAAGTCAGCCTTACTGTTGGATTGTGTCAGCCTGACCCACTTCTTCTTGGATGCTTCTCCTCATCCTCAAAGGGTGAATGTGCTTTTTAAATGACATAAAAGTGTGCAGTGCTGTGGATTCATGAGGTTCTAAGGAAACTGCATAACATACAAATATGATATTCAGGTCAAATGAATTTAAGAGCCAGATAGTTCCAGATATATATGCATACAGTAGCTTCTGTTGTTTGAGGAGTTCTTGCCAGTATCTTCTGTTTGTTCACTCACACATGGAAGTTAAGTCAAAGATGGGCATTATGCAGAAAATTCTTCTTCATTGCTTTTTTCATCATCTTTAAATATTTATTCAGTCTATGCCTTTTGTTTTTAATTGTGTGGTTCGCAATAGGGATGCAACTAACAACTTCTTTGATAATTGATTAATCTGTTGATTATTACTTCGATTAATCGATTTATTAATCAGATAAAAAGACAAAAGTACATTTCTATCCTTTCCAGTTCTTTTTATTAAAAAAACGCATAAAACAACTTGCCAAATAAAACAAAGCATGTTACAAAAGTTTCTTTTTTTTCCTTAAGTGCACACATTACATTTACTGTATATTTTTTCTTAATACAATATCTTTTTAAAGTCTTTAAAGAGGAGCTGTAGGTGCAGAAGCTGCA
>JBBDHI010000020.1:7375087-7389369 GCA_037177115.1 Craterocephalus stercusmuscarum
AACAGCACACATTTACTCTGGTTTCAGTGTGTGGGAAAAACTTCAAGCATTAAAACTCCAGCTTACTTGTTTTGACGACCAACAGCGTGTGGCCATCATCTCCAGTTACAACTTAGCAACTTTTGTTTTTGTAACATCATCACTGACAACATACACCAGTGTCCATACAGACCAATAACAAGGGCATCATTTGTTATGACTGTGGAGAAAGGTTGGTAGTTTGAACACACAGTTTTAGCCACTACCCAGCAATTCAGCAGCACATCCTTCATCCTGGGGGTGTGAAGCCAGCTTTGTTCTCTGGGTAAAACTGCCGTCAATCATACCCGTTATTTTTTTTTTTTTTGGTCCCTTTGCACTGTTTTCACAGGTGCTCGTTCTTCAGTCATTTTACTTCAAGTTTTTATTTATCTTTACAACATGTTCTGTTGCTACAAATGAGCAGTAAAGAGTGTGTTGAAGTTATTTCCACAGATTTCTTTCATTTTCACAGATATATATAAGCTGTTTGAAGGATTTCATAGGATCTAGTTTTACATCCTTTGCCTCTTGCACAGCTTTTATACTTCATTTTGTTTGTTTGCTCTGTCTCTTCTTTCCTTCTCTTTCTGCTATGTCTCAATTTATTTTTTCCATCCTTGGTCTCCCTTTGGATTCTGGGAACAGAGCACAGTTGAGTGCTGACGCTGGCCAAAGGAGAACCTCTCAGAAAGAGAAGTATGTCAGCCCATAGGTTCATCCAGTTCCATAGTAACATCCCACCCTTGACCGCATAAATCTTCTGGATTGGATGAAAACTTATGGTTTGCATGGCTGCATCATACTAAAGTTTGTTTCATCCTTGGTATTCCCTAAAGACCTGATCATCCAATCAGAAGGCAGTCCAGTGCATGAGAGTGTATGACTGACCTATGAACTGTCTTCTCGCTAGCATCCATGTCATGGTCACTTACGTTCTCTTGACCTTTCCCATTTTGACCTGACATTGACTCTGAGTATTTAAGCAGGTGGGATGGCTTCATGTCGTAGATGAAAGAGGCTTACATGAAACACCCTCAATGTCATCTCCCTATTCCACGGACGGGATGATGTGTGTGTGTGTGTTCATGTATCTGTGTGGATCTGTGTATGCATACATGTCAGAAAATCTGTTTTGTGTGCTTACCACGACCTATCTTAGTGACCCTGCCTCTGAGACACAAGCATCCAGCATTCCTCTTTATTTATTCAGCTTTTTTTTTGTTTGTCTGTGAATAGTCCCCCACCAGCTCTACCCCCTAAGAAGCGCCAGTCAGCCCCTTCGCCTACGCCAGTGGCAGTGGTTGCCCCGATGAGTCGTGGCTCCAGCTTGCCTTGCAGTGAACACAGACAGGTGAAGCATTTACTGAATTATGCTTTATGGCGATTTCGGTTTAGCTTATAGATATATCAATATAACTCGCAGCATATGTGCCATAAAAAAAGAGATCTTGCTGTGTCTGCGCAGGAATACGAGCAGGAGCTCCTTCAGAGACGTTTCTCTGGCGGGAGTCATTCCTATGGTGGAGACTCTCCACGCCTTTCTCCCTGTAGCAGCATGGGGAAACTCAGCAAGTCTGACGAGCAGCTTTCCTCCATGGAGCAGGATAGTGGGCAGTGTTCTCGCAACACCAGCTGTGAGACACTCGGTAAGAATACAAAGATGACTAAAGAGACTGAGTGAAAGGAATTTAATCTTTTTCATTATTGTGTGCACTTAAATCCTAATACCATTCATTATTTTACAAGGGGAATGAAAAACATAGTGTGTTGATTTCGATCTGTGAATTGCTTTTTGTTTGCTGAAATGTAGTCTGACCATTTGTCAGAGTGATGCGTCGCGAGCAGTGCAAATTATGAAGTGTTGATTTTGATGTATCTGAAACATGGATGGCCTGCGTATTATGTGACACATAAATGTCAAGCTACTAGCTTAAAATGCTTCTAATAGAGATCAGGAATCTAAAAATAGTTCAAAATGAAAACAAAAAAACTTAACAGTTATCAGACGTCTGCTTTCTGTTTATTGTCATCAAACTTTTTTTTTTGAGGAGCTGACTTGCAAGAAGAGCTACACAGTGTTCCAGATATGAGTTAAAAGGCCACATCTCTTTACCCTGCTTCTCTTGTTTTTTTAACATAAAAGAGAACAAATTGAAAATTTTGTAAGAGATTTGATTCACTTTTTCCTGTGTGTGTTTGGTCTTGAACATTTTCCATTAAGCTTATCGTAAAGGTGCTAAAATTGAAATGGGAGTTTACTTTTATATTAACATGATTTTTTCTTTATCTTTGCAGACAACACCGAGAATTACGACCCAGATTATGACTTCCTCCACCAGGATTTGTCTGTCGGGGATAACCTGCCTCCAATACCTGTGGGAGGGTGCCTGAGCCCCCTGCTTGAATCTCACAGCGAGTCCTCCTCGCCTGTTCCCGGACAGCATCCCTCACATCCCCGTTTTAGTGCTCCTCCTCCCCAGCAGGCTGAATGCTGGACCCCCCAGCCTAATCATACAAATCCACTCTGCCGCGTCAGCGCCCCACCCGCCCTGCCGCTGAAGAAGCGGCGCAGCACCCAAACGTCGTCGTACCCCGACGGAGGGTCCAGGGTGCTGTATGAGCGCTACCCTTCCCAATATGACAACCTATCAGAGGAGGAGCTTCACCCTACGCCACCATTCCCCCTTTTCACACCCATCTCCCCTATGCCACAAACAAATGGGGGAGTGTTTGCTTCCCAGTACATTGCCAGTGAGAACGCAGATGTCCCCGCCAGACCGCCGCCGCTGCCGGAGAAGAAAAGCAAACACAGTAAGTGAGAGAAGCGGTGGCACTGGGGGATGAAATGATTGAGGGAGGACGAGATAGAAGAGATGTAGGGCACATGGACCGTAGAAAGCAAAGAGAGGGGATTGATTTTAGAAAAAGGAGAGCGAGGCATGGGCTGCATTTCGTCATCAGCTTATTGAAGCGTAGCTTAAGTCAAATAAATATACATTGTGAAGTGAGGCAGGAAGTGAACGCTAGGATGTGCCACAATGGGTCTGACTCAGGGGGCACAGAGGGCACTGTTTGGTCATTTCCTGTCCCGCCTGCGACATCACTTCCTTTCAAGCTACTGTATTATGTCATACATACAGTCAGCCCTTCCTGCATGTTAAAATGCTTTACTTAGTGTATGACTTCAGTCATATCGAATGTCAGAAAGACAAAAAAGGTCACGTGAGTTTAAATAGTTCTACAAATTTTCCACATTATTCATCACGGTATTATCTGATGTGTCACTGGAGCAGCTTCATCTCTCCGGGTGTTTTTAATGAATGTTTGCTTATGCAGACTTAGAATCAAACTGATGTTAACAACAGGCAGATGAGGATGTAGGAAGCAGGGATTGTTGGCTACACAGGGGACAAAAAGTACAAATTAAGCTTTCATTTTAATGTTTATGAGATATTTTCATGTTTAATTAAAATAATGCATTTTCTGAAATGAGTCGAATGGTTGAGTTGAATAACCTGGCCCATCTTCCTCTTCCAGTCCTTCAGTACATGCAGTTTGTGGAGGACTACTCTGAGCCACAGCCCTCCGTTTTCTACCAAATGCCACAGAGCGAAAGCATCTACGAGCAGCGCAACAAGCGTTTTCAGGAGGTCTGTGGCTTCAATGATTCATTCAGCAGCACTGACTCAGTTCACGAGCCCCTGCAGCCCCCAGCGTTGCCACCAAAACAGCGGCAACTGGTGAGACCCCTCTCTTGCATGTGCATCTATGTCGGTATATATCCTTCAAAGGATCCCGACCTAGTTAGACTGATGTTGTGGCGTGTCCCCTGAACTGCGTTTAGATAAAACGCTGAGGTTAATCATTAAGACTTTACGACCAGTTTCCCTCTCAGGTTAGACCTCAAAGACTTCATCAATGAAACTATGAATTGTGAGATTGTACTGACAAAAAGAGCTGTTAGTGTGTGTGTGTGAACACTCACCGGTCATCAGTGTGTCTTTGTGTTTTAATATGCTGGCTGGATAGAAAGTGGGATAAATGCATTGTGCATTCCAGTGGTAATCCTTGTCAATTTTTTCTCGAGGCTTGTCCTATCTTGTCATCTCCCTCGCCCCCCTCCGTTCTCTCTATCTCTTCTTCGTTGTTATTTTGTGTTGTGGCCAAAGCCGACATTAGTGCGTACATAGAGGTGTTTGCTCGTTAGGAGATAAGGCCTCCCTTTGTCAGCCCTCCATCAGATCCAGTCCACTTATCTGAATCTGAGGTGGCGTCTGGGTTAATTGAGACAGCCGTCTGCCAGTGAGCCAGTGGCAGCAGATGTATAACAGGATGGTTTGTAGCAGGGGGAGAGAAGCTTGACGCGAAACCTTTAAAGGTCATGAAAGCTTTTTCTTCTCAGTGTGATTGATAAGTCCTACCCGAACACACTCTCCTGCCAAACTGGAACATTTATCATTTCTTCTCGTTAGGTATTTTCCTTTACTCAGCAGTAATTCTAGCAAAAGTGCAATAATCATGTAAGAGGATTGTAAAAAAAAAAAGAAAAGCAGTTAACTGCTTGTCCTGGCATTGCCGATCCCATCTGTACCCCACATAATCCTAATGAGGAATATTGATAACATCATAGATATTTCATGATCAATACCGTAGGCTTACAGTACAGAACCAAGCTAAATTTGAGACAAATGTGACTAAATTGATCCGTGGTTGGCTCAGAGACAATAGTTACAGATTGTAAACCAATGTAAGATACAATTTAGTGGCAGAGACGGTCCACCCAGGCCGCCTAACTTCTCATTGTCCACTGTCCTCAGTTTGACTCCACAGCTGTTCATTTGGAGCGTTTTTTTTATTTTTATCATTCTTTTGTCTGAGCCTGGAGTGGAACTGCAGCCATCTCTGCTGCAGCAGCAGCAAGGCCTAATCTGGCCTCGTGTTTTGGGCTTGATGAGCTCGTGGCTCAGTGGAATAAGCCTGTTTGCCCCCTCCATAAACCCATGTTTCGGGCTTACATGCTTTGGCGACTTTACACAGCTTTGCAAAAAAAAAAAAAAAGTATTTCCAGCTGCTGTGTGGATAAGGACATGGATGGGAGGGGGGGACCCAAAGCATATCATATTGGCTCTGTTTAGACCGTGTTGTTGATGGCCTGGTTTCTCTAAAATCCTTAAAGCTAAGGATATTAAAAGCTTCACTGGACTGTCAAAGTCAATATTACTGAGTGTTACCTTCACACATTTCAACTTCTAGTAATGAAAGTTTTCAAAGAAGATCTGTCACACAAGTTGACTCATCGTGATAACAATAGTCTATACTTGATCTGTTGTATTTATATCTTCACCCAGTCAGTTGGTGCTCCTCATTTTAGCTCCAAGAGCTCTTCAGCTTTCACCTCTCTGACTTCTCCCTCCTGCTGCTGCTGAACTTTGATTAAATCTGCTCTAATTCACTCTTGCTTACTAGTGTAATCAACTCTTTTTCTTTTTCTCTCACAACACCTCGTTTTCCCTCTTTGCTTTTCCTTAACCCCTCATTACTTTCACCATTTCATTTTTCTATTTCTTTTTTTTTTTTTTTTTCCTTTTATTTGTCCTTACTTTCCATCTCAGGCCTCCCACTCCTCTTCCCCTTCTTCCTCCTCCTCCTCCTCTCTCTCCTGCCACCTCCAGCCGTCTGTGGCGGCCATGGAGGAGGCAGGCTCTGGGCTGGGCCTCAGCATGTCCGTCTCTAACTCCTACCTGAACGGCCAGGCATCTCTGACCACACCCACGGTGAGTCCCCCCTCCCCCCCTCTCATCCTCGGCTCTGGCATGGGTGCTGTGTGGACCGGGACTGGTCCAGTGGTGGCATGACTTGTGTGTGCTCCATATGTGACGCAGTCTGTTCACCGTTACCCCTGAAGGGTCAACGCTTCCATCGCTGTGTGGTCCTTCATTTTCTTCATCTGCCCTTTCATGTGTGCGTTTGTTTAGACTAGCTGGTGCTGTTTTCTTGTTTTGTTTTCATGTGAGGAATTGGAAAATATGTGATTGTGTGTGTAGATATTTGTTGTGACTGCACAGCTGCTGGCTGGCCAGCTTGACAGGTAATTATATGACCTTCTTCCCACTTTGCCTAAGAGATACACTGGATTGTTTGTCTGGCGCAGCCGCTGGAATATCACAGGAGGCTCTCAATCCTTTAGTCAAACCCTCGGTTAGTCTTATTGGAACATTTTGGCCATCAGCGGATTCTTGTGAATGGATTAGCTTTCTGGTCAATAAGTAATATATCTCAGTTCATTAGGGCCTGACCCCGAACCCTATGGAGGGCTAGCTTATGTGTTACATTGTTCTTGTGAGTATTTTGTGAGAAGTGACCCATGATGACCCCCATGGTGTGCAAGGCATGCTAAGACATGGCACGGATCTCCCTCAGGATATTTCAAGTGGATTGCAACACCAGCTGGACCTGATGGAAAACACATTCCTTCTGTTTGGACGACTTCTCTCTCCTCTTCGTCGTCTTTCTTCTGCAGTGCCAGTCACTCCATGCTCTCTAGCGCCTAATATCTGTCTAGTCCAACCCCTTTCCCTCACCCTCGTCCTGTAGCCTCCTTTCTCGCTAATACCCACATACCTCCACATCTTTCATTTGTGTGTTTCCTTGGATAGTTTGCATTCCTCAGCTCCATAGGGATTTTTGGCATATGCCAGAAGGAAAAAGGCATTTTTAATAGTGGTAAAATCTGATAGCTTTGTTTGAATCTGTATGTTGTGTGTGTGTGTGTGTGTGTGTGTGGGGGGGGGGGGGGGTTGTCTGCATTTCGGCAGGATTCTGTGTGCAATGTTTCATCAGTGATCCTTGTGTTGGTCTGCTGAAACAGGGCTGGTATGCGAAACGTGTTATAACAGGTTACCTCTACTTCTCTGCTGACAGGCATCTCCTCTGCTGCCCACATACTCTTACCCATGAAAGCATCTCTGGTCATAAGCTGTTATGTTAGCTAATGTACTTGTAGAACACTTAAGTCTTTTATTTCATCGTATTCTACAGGAGATCTTTCTGTTGTCACTGGTTTTACTTTTGCATTATTTGTGTGTGTGTGTGTGTGTGTGTGTGGGTGTGTGTGTGTGTGAGAGAGAGAGAGAATGTGGTGCCTGTTTCATGTCCAGTCACATCACACTCATAGTCCAGCCTTAATGGAAGTGTTAGTGAATGAGGTGAACGTCACTCCCCCCTGCTTCCTATTATTCAGCCTCTGTTTCTGTCTACTCTGACTTCTTTCTGATCTCTCAGTCCTTTCCTTTATTTTATTCCTTTTTTCCTTTCTTGCTTCTGTTTTTTTTTTCTTTTTTTTCTTCCTTTTTTCAACCAATCACAGAGCTTGGACCAGGTTGCCTTGACCAATGCCACCATTCTGGATGGCAGCGGGGGCGGGCCCAACGGTTCCCTGGCTGGCTCGCTGGGCTCTGTGGCTGTCTGTCTTCCTTCTGAATCTTCTCTCACTGACTCTCTCCACACCTCAGCGGTGAGCTCACAAAGGCTAAATGTTGGAAGCACGAGCAGGATACTTGTAGTACGGAGTTGTGTAGGGTAGATAACATAATCTGATACCGGGGCCCTTCTTGGCAGATTGAACTGAAGAGCTTTTTTTGTTTCTATTTGATCCTTTTTTTTATTGCATTGTTGCTCAAATGATAATAACGTGACGCATTCGCTTAGTGGCATCTTGTTGTCATTATCACTGCCCACAAACTGCTGTCTGATTGTTGGTCTTAAAGGAATCCCAGTGGAGCATGTTGCATTGCATGTTCTTGCCATTAAGTACTGTTACTTTGACATATTATGCACTCCAGTGCCACCTGGTGGTGCAGAGCCAGAAAACACCCCGCTCCCTGTAGAATACCAGACCTTGGCCAGCTGCTATCTCTCCTCCTTAGCCACATATTCACACTTCACGTTTGCTACACCCTCAGCAAACACTCTGTGCCCCTCTCTGCTGCTTTACGCCTCGGTTTGTGTCCCTCCTCTTTTCCCGTAGAGCGAGAGCGCGAATGACGAGGGCGGGGAGGGGGAGTACGTCAACTTGTACTCGTCCAGCCAGGCCAATGGGGAGCTGCCTCTCTCCCACAGAGTAAGTAGCTGTCTGCCACGGGTGAAAGGTCAATTCCATTTGCGCATCCTGTCACCTCGGGGTATGAATCAATTCAAATGCAGTGAGGGATTTGAAGTACAGAGGTCCGTGCAGCAGGCACATGTTACCCTCACATGTGCAGCTTTTATTGATTCATCTCCTGGACGAACGGCGCTGAAATGGAATGTGAGCGTAGCCGAACCTGACTGAGCATGACTTCAGGTTCACAGGTTTGCCTGTGAGGGAATCATGTGCTCTGGTTGGTGTCTGCGGAAAAGATGTCCATCTGTTTGCTGTTTTGACTGCCTGGCTAGTGATTGTTGTCTCTCTGGCTGCGCTTCTATTGTAACAAGCATTTAACCTTGTTCTTATCTAACATCTGACATGTCTCTGCTCCAAGAGGGGACTCTCAGTGGGTTTCCAGGTTTACAATAACATTCCTCATAACAAATTATGTGCACCTGTGCATGTGTGGCAGCTTGTGCGTGTGTGTGTGTGGGACTGTATTCCTTTGGGCTCATTAATGTATTTGGGGTGTATTTTTGGCATGAAGGGATGAGGATTTATTTCTTTGTTTTTGTTTTTTCTTTTCAACGTGTGCACAGGGAACAGAGTGCAGATGTGTGGTTCCACTTTAAGGTTTAATGTTGGTGTAGTTTGGATAAAAGTGAACTCTTCCCTCTTGTGTCGTTTTGAGTCTGTTGTGTTTGCTTTACTCATCTGGAGGCAAAGCAAAAGTTTTCCCATTAATCCTTTTTCTCTGTTATAAGGAAACATGAGGAACTTGTCTGCAAAGCAATCATCCGTCCTTCCATACAGACATGTTGCATGAGATCCTGTTGGTTCATAAGATCTCGTCTTTATCCCATCTGTTACTGCATGAAACCACTCACCGGTGATTTTCTATGTAACCAACTCTATAGAGGCTGATTTTTGTGTTTGTCACTCCATCGATTAGGAAACAATTGCAGCGGATGATGTACTTCAAGACCCCGCCCCTCAGATACCATCCAGCAATAGCAAAGAGGCTTTGGATAAAGAAAGGTATTACTCAAAATATTTACTTCCCTTTGATTATGTACTCCTGCGTATTAAATGCTGACTATGCACAATATGCACTCTAAACTAATCTTTGAATTGTACTTTGTTGTTAGTATCAGCAATGATAACACTGATAACAACGCTATAAGTGGGTTGTGTTTTTAAGTGGTTTCTATTTTCTGAGACGCTGGAGTTCCTTTAGATGTAGAACATCCAGTCTTCATTATTAAGAAGCTAAAACCAGGTAGTTTTTGAATTTTTTTTTCTTCTAAAGTGGCTGTAACAACAAAGCGGTTGTATTATTTGCTGGTTGGTTTCTTTTATCAACATGAAGTTTAGATTTGATTTAGTTATGACTCGGATAGAAATGAGTGTGTCTGCGCTGACTTGGATCTGCTGTGTGCTGTCAGGAGGAAGAAGTCATCAGAACCAACCAGCGGCGATGAAGAGGATGTGGATGAGCTCTCCCTCATAGACCACAAGGAGATTATGAGCAGGATAACACTAAAACAAGAGGTAAGGCAGCAACTGTTGATGCTTTGTGCTGTTTTTAGATATTTACTTGGACAGAAATGTGCAGGGGCACGGGCATGCAAAGCACATTTTATCCTGTTAGTCTAGCTCAGGGTAAAGGTCGTTGTGAGTCACTCAGATGTGAAATCAGATCCTGCGTTGCACCTCTGATAATCACTGCTGCCCTCTGGAGTCGAACGTGTGAAGTTCTCCTCCCTCCTCCTACTTCATCGCCTCCTCCTCCTTTGTCCTGTGTGGTGCAGTCTGATATACAGATGAGTGAAAATGTTGCACGCCTATCTGCAAGGTTGGGGACAGTGTGACAGCAGTGAGTTACAATGAGAGGTGGGGAGATGAAAGATGCAAGAGGGAAGATTTATAAGCCGTGATTGCATTCAGGGGCGTTACAGAAGACATATTGCAGCGCTGGAGGTTGTACTGTACACAAGTCTGGCTTTTTCTCCGTCATCAGAGGAGCTGGTGCAGGACGGGGGGGCTGTTGGAGCAGCGGAGGGGGAAATGTGCATGCTACGTTTTGGGCTAGACTGCATCACCTCACATCAACTCTTCTAAATCTCCTTTGCTCAGTCTCAAACATATTTCTCTGCATATCCATGCTGCTCCTCATCTATGACTTGATTTTTCTTGATTTTTCCAGAATGATGATGGCCCTGATGTTCGTGCTGGATCAGGAGATATCCTGTTAGTCCACGCGACAGAGACGGACCGCAAAGGTATGCCGTTGGTTATCTCTAATACGTTACTGGGCTTCTGGGTCATTGTTCTGTTTAGTTTGTTTGACAGATCTGCATGCAGAGTGATTGTTGTGTTATTTCCTGTCAGCAGCATTTTAAACGGCCTCAGCCTCGCTGTTATTCTCAGTATGTTAGTCTGAGTGTGTAGCCTTTACATATGATGATGTGCTGACAGCTTTAATTAGTTCACTGGCTGCTTTCCACTGAAATCTGCTGCTTTTTCTTCTGTTTTTACTCGACAGATCTTGTTTTGTACTGTGAAGCCTTTTTGACTACATATAGGACTTTTATAACCCCAGAGGACCTCATTAAGAAGCTACACTACAGATATCCTTTTTGAATTGCACAACTTTTCTCAATTTAATCCTTATTTACTGAGGGAAAGACTTGTTTATCTTGTTTGTTCTCATTCAGATCTTTGACTGAAAAGCATTTAGTACACAGAGACCTTTAGTTTAACTTAACCCTTCTACTGATGGATTCTGACATCTGAATGTATAAAGGGGGGATTGGGATTCATTACCTTTGGTTCAGAATCTTAATATAAATCTTGTGTTGTGGGTTGTGCTCAGCATGATGGGCTCTTCAGAAACATCTCTTCTCTGATGTTTTGCCATTGCCATGCAGAGCTCCTGGGAAAATCATTTAAATGTTAAATGATTGTGTAAGCAAATGGAAAATAATTAACTGGATTCTTAAACTCATCCATTATTACTGCTCTGTCTCGTGTCATTAAATGATTTTTTTTATTACTTTCTGATAGTTAGGAGTCTGAACATTTAACCGGCTGACTGAAGATATAATCACCAGATTAATTACAAATTAAAGAGTTGTGACAGTGATTGCTGTGTGATGATGGATATTGTTTACTTAAGGAAATGAGGCTGACGGAGAACTAGAGGGCTTAGAAGAATCCAGTCTTTTTGTGCCGTGCGTGTTAAGACGGCAAAACTCTGCCCTTCTCTTTTCATCCTGTGATGAAGCATCAGGTTAAAAGTAATATTTCTCTTGAAGCCAAAGGGATTTGAAGCAAATAACCACACAGTTATTGAAGCGCATCAGATATTTTTGTTGTTGTACTTTTTTTTTTTTATTGTTTTCAACAAATTGTTGTTGTTTTTATGATCCTTGACCACGCAGCACATATACCACATTTTGTCACAGTCCAGACACTTTCAAGAAGCGAGTCAGCAAGAACACATTCTTTGTCCTGGTTCGTGTGGTGGATGAGCTGTGGTGAGTAAGACTGTAAACCACTCACATCTAATACATGCCAGCATCTTGTGAGGAAGATCGCATGAACTATGCACACCATGATTTGCTATATTTATATAGAAGGGTATAACGAACTAAATGTTAGAATAAAGCCTAATTAACTGTGATCTATATTTGTTTATTTAATCCTCCATCTTTGTTATATCTATAAAAAAAAACTTGAAATGTCTTTTTATTACAATATTTAAATATCAATACCTCCACCCAAAGGAAAACATTTTCTATATCATATCCCATATTTTAAACATTAAACCCTCTTTTCTCCTACTCCTCTCCCCTCCAGCCTGGTGGAGTTGACGGAGGACATCCTGAAACAGCTCATGGAACTGGTGTTCACACTAGTGTGTAATGGCGAGCTCAGTCTTGCCCGTGTGCTCCGCAAGAACATCCTCGATAAGGTGGAGCAAAAGAAGCTGCTGCGCTACACTAATTCACTCAAGCCCCTCGCTGCCCGAGGCGTCTCCGCAAGGTACTGAAAACACACAGATCGTTCGGGCACAAATGGTTAGGAATTGTTCTTAAACTGTTTCAGAGTCAAAGGAAAGCAATGTAGATGAACCAGGCTGGTCCCACATCATAAAGTCAAGAACATAGGAGCAGGGGGCTGCAATACATCGGCACCTTGCAGCATTGTCAGTCTGCCAGAGGACAGGTAGCTCTGAGCTAGTTTACTGCACTCCGGTGTACTGTAGTGACAGGGCTGAAAAGGAAATGGGAGCATTTATGAAGGTGAGAAGATGAGGTGAGTGTTACAGCATAGTTGGTGGCCATCTGGTGGACAGATGGAGAACAGCAACATCTGGAAGGATTCATAATTCAGGGAAGATGGGGACAGAGGAAAAATGTGCAGTTTCACTGCAAATAATAACAAACAAATAATCAAATAATCAAAATCAAATCAAAAATTAAAAAAAAATAAAAAATTAAATAATTTTAATAATTTTAAAAAAATCAAATAATAATAAACAAATAATCGTTGTTTCACTATTTTACCAGGATGATCTGAAATCCTTTCCAGATGAGAAGCTGAATTCATGTCATATTTTGTGTTTTTTAACAGACCAGGAACTCTTCACGACTTCCGCAGTCATGAGATTGCTGATCAGCTCACTCTTCTGGATGCTGAACTTTTCTACAAAATTGAGGTAAAAAGTGTTACTTTTTTGTTTTTACTCTTGATCTCCATGGAGTCTACATTGTTTTCCTCCTGTTCTGCTTCAGATTCCAGAGGTTCTGCTCTGGGCAAAGGAGCAGAATGAGGAGAAGAGTCCAAACCTGACTCAGTTCACAGAGCACTTTAACAACATGAGTTATTGGTGAGACAAAAATCCCAGCCCTGACGCTGTATTGTCAGCCTCGTTAACATCACTGGAATTCTTGGCTTTTCTCTCTTGGAAATGAGGAATCCTAAGCGTTTTCTCTCCTACAGGGTCCGCTCTTTGATAATTCAGCAGGAGAAAGCCCAAGACCGAGAGAAACTGCTTCTCAAGTTCATTAAGATAATGAAGGTAAGTCACCCGACCTTTTAAAAGCATGAACTTGTTTCATTATAGAGTTTAACATTTATACTTTTCCTTTCATTGCAGCACTTAAGGAAGTTGAATAATTTCAATTCCTACTTGGCGATACTGTCCGCCCTGGACTCGGCCCCCATCAGGAGGTTGGAATGGCAGAAACAGACCTCAGAGGTATGAGGATTGCTCAGAAAACTTGTGTCCACACGTCACAGTGATAGATACACTTCCTCTAACATCGCCACATCCTCCTTATTTCTCTCTCTCAGGGATTAGAAGAGTATTGCACACTGATTGACAGCTCATCCTCCTTCAGAGCATACAGAGCTGCTCTGGCTGAGGTGGAGCCCCCATGCATCCCCTACTTGTGAGTAAATCTGCTTGTTTAGACCCATACCGGTATGTTTCCTCAGCCGCAGCTCGACTTGATCTTTCATTTTTGCCATCTTCCATCATCTTGCAGAGGTCTCATTCTCCAGGACTTGACCTTTGTCCACCTTGGGAACCCTGACCTCATCGACGGGAAAGTTAATTTCTCAAAACGCTGGCAGCAATTCAACATTTTGGACAGCATGCGGCGCTTCCAGCAAGTGTAAGTTTGTTGATATAAGTGAAAAGAAAACTTCTAACATCATTTTTGTTTTATTTTTTATTCTAAAAATTCAGCATCATTAATTCCACAGGTTCTTTCTGAGTTATGAATCCCTGCATTTGTCAAACTTCTATGCTTTCAGGCATTACGAGCTGAAGCGCAATGAGGACATCATCTCCTTTTTCAATGACTTCAGCGACCATCTGGCTGAGGAGGCCCTGTGGGAGCTGTCGCTGAAGATTAAGCCCAGAAACATTACCAGGCGCAAGACGGACCGCGAGGAGAAGACCTAGGGCCTGTGGCTCTGCAAAACTGACCTCCAACTGTGCTTCATGACACTAACCCCACTTTACTACAGACTGAAAGACAAATGGAAGCTAACTGCTGAAAGCTAATGGGAGACTCGTGTGGAAATCAGAACAAACTACAAACTGAAGTGTCGTCGAGGTTTA
>JBBDHI010000020.1:7402026-7419391 GCA_037177115.1 Craterocephalus stercusmuscarum
ACTTTACTTTAGGAGCACATTGATTAAAGTTCCCTTTCATTTGTATTTTAATAAGAGTTATTATGAGTAAGAGTAGATTAGTGGGCCATACAGCTGTAATTTATATGTTTATTCTTTCAACCTCAGCATATTTAATATATTTAAAAGTGGGTTTAAATTTTCATTTGTGTCAATGACTGCCTTTTGTTTGTTAACACCATGTGAGTATGGGTGTATTTTTGCAGCTGTTGGGGTATCGGTTTTGTGTTGAAGTGGGGCCTAATAGAGGAGGCCCACTGGGACTCCACTGCTATTCTGGTTTGAACTGGATAAAACAATACTTTTTTTTTGTGGCCACTTTACCAGCTATCCTTTTAGGCAGGGTTTAGGATGAGCAGACAGGACGAAACAATTTTGGAATAAAGTCCTTTTTTCTCTATTTTCTCTCAAATTTGTGTTAATGCACTAAAACCGGTTGTTATATATGTCCATACCACAGTTACTGACCTTCTCTGGTTTTAATGGGTTAGAATGCGAAGCAAAGGTAAAAAGGGAAAAGCTTATTTCTTTTTATCTACAAGACAGATTTTGTCAATATTTAACATTCAAAACAATGTTTTCTAGCATTAACATGAACTTTCGACACTGCCTTATTTGTTTAAAACAGACTGTTTAGTCAGCTGCATTTCTTGCATTTCTAACACATTATGGAGCCTAGTTAAGGTTTTACAGCGTGCTTCAAACCCATGTAATCTGTAGGGGTTTCTTTAGTTCGGGGCTTTATTTCTTTAAATGGTCAGCAGCTTAAAGTTTCACTTCCACTTTATAAAAAAAAGTTTTGAAATCATAGTTGGATTCGTTTCTCTTGGATTTGACTTTTTATTATGATCACTGAAAGTTCAGAGAAACACAGGAAGATAATCTTTTGTTTTGAGCTTGCTTGACCTTATTCCAGACGTGTTCCTTTAGAGATTTCACATAAGTACAGGTGGGTAAAGCGGCGCTTGTGTGTACCTGTATGCTTTGTCTGGTCTTTTTAACATTTGCTCCATTTCTGCAATCTGAACTCCGGCATGTTTGCCAAACTTCATGTGCATCCTATTTAGTAACCTCCCGATGCGACTCGGTCAAGCTGCACTTGTGAAGGTGATAAAAAAACGAGTGTTTGCTTCCAACAAGGTTAAAGCTGGTGCTTTTGATTCAACAGCAGTAACTTCATAAAAAAAGTGATGCTGATGCTTCAATGCTAAATTTACAAACGGTTTTTAGGTTATCCAATTCAAATCCAGAAACACTTTATTTGTATATTTTATTTTTAATCACCTAAGAAAAGGAACATAGTTTCAGTTCTATAATGACATAACTTGGTAATTGCCATCTTATGGCAGATCAGTGTATTTTCATCTTTTAAAAAACTATTTTAAAAAAAGCAAAATACAAGAAATCCTGTTTCGTCGTGTTACAAACAAGCGGCAACCTCCTGCCAGAAAAAGTGATGCCTGTGCGGAAGTGCAAAAAATTGCAGTACCCTCCTCATCCGCTAGGTGCTGCTGCAAAACAGAGCAATTTCCCATTGGCTCCCGTGTTAAAAACGCCAACTTTACAGCAGAATTCAACATGTTTACAGCCTGGTTCAAAAAACCATTTTAGGATTAAAATGTCAGGTTTACCTTCATGACAACTGTGGGGGGAGTGAAAAAAATTCTACCTCCTCAATTTATATGTTATTTAATCCTAAAATTCCTCATTAATTGTGGGCGTGTTTTGATTGACAGGTTCCAGATATCCGGGAAAACGAGGCCTTGAGTAGCCCAACCTTGGTTTTAAGCCGGCTAACAGCGTTTCGTATCTTTAACCCGCCTACCTCTGTTAGCTGGTTAGCACCTGTTGGCTCTGGGTTAGCTTTGTCAGCATGTAGCTTGGAGTCTGATGGGTGTCAATCATCCCTCCCCACGCTCGCAGCCCCCCTCTCAGCGCCTTGTCGTCAGCCATTTATGGGCTTTCCGGCAGTCACGAGACTCGTGACGGTGCCAAGATGATGAAGGAAGGAACCGCCCAATGTGCATCACCTCAGCTCATCAGAATCCTATGGGTCACATGGTTTTAGGGTTTGTCCATTCTTTTTACAGTCTATGGTTACAAACTAATTCCCCGTTTGTGTCTTTCCTTTTCCAGACAAACCATCATGATTCCAATCACAGAGCTCCGGTACTTTGCTGACACCCAGCCAGCGTACCGCATCCTGAAGCCATGGTGGGACGTTTTCACCGACTACATCTCAGTCGTCATGCTGATGATCGCAGTGTTCGGTGGGACGCTGCAGGTCACTCAGGACAAGATGATCTGCCTGCCTTGCAAGTGGGTCGACAACATGTCGTGTAAGACCATGCCCACCCCGAACTCGACCTCCTCCGATCCCCCGGAACCCAAAGGCATTCAGTACGACCTCGACCGACATCAGTACAACTACGTCGACGCCGTCTGCTACGAGAACAAGCTGCACTGGTTCGCTAAATACTTCCCCTATCTGGTGCTACTCCACACCCTGATCTTCCTGGCCTGCAGCAACTTCTGGTTCAAATTCCCCCGCACAAGCTCCAAGCTGGAACATTTCGTCTCCATCCTACTCAAGTGCTTCGACTCCCCGTGGACAACGAGGGCTTTGTCCGAGACCGTGGTGGAGGAGAGCGACCCCAAACCTGTGGGGAAAATGAACGGCTCGATGGATAAGAAGGCCTCGAGTGTGAGCGAGGACGTGGAGGCCAGCGTGCCCATGCTCCAGCGGACAAAGTCCAGGATTGAGCAGGGCATTGTGGATCGCTCTGAAACCGGGGTTTTAGACAAAAAGGAAGGGGAGCAGGCCAAAGCCCTTTTTGAAAAAGTGAAGAAGTTCAGGATCCACGTGGAGGAAGGGGATATAGTGTACCGTCTGTACGTACGGCAGACCATAATCAAAGTCATAAAGTTCATATTGATCATTTGCTACACGGCTAACTATGTGGGAAACATCAGGTTCAGCGTGGAGTGCCGAGTGAACATTGAGAAGCTAACGGGGTACAGCATGTTTTACTGCGCCCACCCGTTGGCCACTCTTTTTAAGATTTTGGCCTGTTTCTACATCAGCCTGGTGGTGGTCTACGGCCTCATCTGCATGTACACGCTTTGCTGGATGCTCCGGCGCTCGCTGAAACGCTACTCCTTCGAGTCCATCCGCGAGGAAAGCAGTTACAGCGACATCCCCGATTTGAAGAACGACTTTGCCTTCATGCTGCACATGATCGATCAGTACGACCCTCTCTACTCCAAACGCTTCGCTGTCTTTTTGTCGGAGGTGAGTGAGAACAAGCTGCGGCAGCTGAATCTGAACAACGAGTGGACGCTGGAGAAGCTGAGGCAGCGGATCACCAAGAACTCTCAGGATAAGCAGGAGTTGCACCTCTTCATGCTCAGCGGGATCCCCGACACCGTCTTCGATCTGGTCGAACTGGAGGTGCTGAAACTGGAGCTCATCCCAGACGTCACAATCCCACCAATCATCGCCCAGCTTTCCAGCCTGAGGGAGATGTGGCTCTACCACACACCGGCCAAAATCGAGGCTCCAGCTCTGGCTTTCCTAAGAGAGAACCTGAGATCGCTCCACATAAAGTTCACCGATATCAAGGAGATCCCGCTGTGGATCTACAGCCTGAAGAACCTCAGTGAGCTGCATCTAACTGGGAACCTGAGCGCCGAGAACAACCGTTATATCGTCATCGACGGGCTCCGAGAGCTCAAAAGTCTCAAAGTGCTGCGTCTGAAAAGCAACCTGACCAAGCTCCCCCAGGTGGTCACCGATGTGGGGGTGCACCTTCAGAAGCTCTCCATCAACAACGAGGGCACCAAGCTGATGGTGCTCAACAGCCTGAAGAAGATGGTCAACCTGACGGAGCTGGAGCTCGTCCGCTGCGATCTGGAGCGGATCCCGCACTCCATCTTTAGTTTGCACAACCTGCAGGAGATTGACCTGAAAGACAACAATCTGAAGACGATCGAGGAGATCATCAGCTTCCAGCACCTGCACCGCCT
The DNA here is from genome assembly GCA_037177115.1 of Craterocephalus stercusmuscarum. NCBI lineage: Eukaryota > Metazoa > Chordata > Actinopteri > Atheriniformes > Atherinidae > Craterocephalus > Craterocephalus stercusmuscarum. Next base: position 7,406,071 of record JBBDHI010000020.1, read on the forward strand.
CGTGTGCCTGAAGCTCTGGTACAACCAGATCGCCTACATCCCCATCCAGATCGGCACGCTCACCAACATGGAGAGGCTGTATCTGAACAGAAACAAGATCGAGAAGATCCCCAGCCAGCTTTTCTTCTGCCGCAAGCTGCGCTTCTTAGACCTGAGTCACAACAATCTGACCAGCATCCACCCCGACGTGGGCTTCCTGCAGAACCTGCAGTACTTCGCTGTAACGGCAAACAGGGTAAAGAGCCAAACTATCTCTTGTTTACAGTGCATGTTTTCATTTTATTCAGTCTGTCATTCTTTGTCTGCCTTCTATGTTTTGGTGACTCAGATAATCTCAAAGGCCAGATAAAGTGTTTTCAAAGGTCAGTACTTAAACTGCTGAGATCCAGACTGGAAATCATGACTGAAGAGAAATACGATGGCAGAGTTTTACAGTAAAGTTTGAAAATATCTTTTGGTGTCTGGCAGTTTTACAATAAGTGAAATAAAAGCTAGTATTGAGTAAAATGTTATAAATGTGGTAGCACTTAAATTAGATTATTTAAACTGCTTTCTTATAAAAGGCTCCTCTCTCTCTGGAGAAACTCGCAGATTTGACCTCTTTTTCAAATGTTTTGCTCATTTCTGGCCTGTAAAAAAACTGCTGGAGATTTCACATACATTTGTGGTCACATTTGTTAAATAATCTTTTCTCTGGTGTCACATTGTTTTGGTACCACGATGCTATCATTGCCCTTTTCGCAAATCCGAAAGCCTCCCTATTGAGGAGAACGCAGAAGACAAGTGTTCATTAAAAGAGAGGACACATTTTTAAAGGATGTTTTAGGTGAAAACATCCTAAACAAAAAACAACGAAGAGCTTCGTGAAATCCTACCATTAATCGTACATTTAAATCTAAACAAAATGTTACTCGGTTTGCAATTGTAAAATTTGGCTAAGAGAAGGAGTTTTGTGCACATTCAGAGCAAACAAGCAGAATGTTTCTTCCAGAAAATAATGCTTAGAGCTTGCAAGAATGTATGCAGCATCATGTGTTTTTAGTAAAAGCTACTATTACTGCTGTTTTACTGTGCTTGCTTGTGTGGCTGCGTGCTGAAAATAGCCTCCAGCAGGTCCAAAAGCAGCCACAATTAGCTCCATTAAACGAGACTGCTCTGGTGCTTCTTGTGTTTTGTTGGGCCTCTTTGGGTCTCTTCACTCCTCCAGCACATTATCAGTTCAAACGAGCTGTAAAAATGAGTAACTTAGAATATTGTGTCCATGTTGGAGTTGACTGGATGTAATTTCTAGGAAGGAAGATGAGACTTTTGTCTCGTTTTTGCTCGTTTCCTGCGCTGTGGTCTGGGATATGTTACACTGCTTTTATTGGGTAGCATCTGAAATGCGGCCATGGCAGAAACAACTGCCTCTTTTTCTTAGTGTCATGGGGGCTTAGGGATTAAAAAATGAACAAGATGATCATGAGTAACTTAAATGTCTCATTATCCTGCCTTTCATCTTCTCAACTACAGATCGAGACTTTGCCCCCGGAATTGTTCCAGTGTAAGAAACTTCGCACTCTGAATTTGGGGAACAACTGCTTGCAGACGCTGCCGTCGCGTTTTGGAGAACTCACCGGGCTGACCCAACTTGAGCTTCGAGGGAACCGTCTAGAGTGCCTCCCGGTCGAGCTCGGAGAGTGTCGACTGTTAAAGAGGAGCGGCCTGGTGGTGGAGGAAGATCTGTTCAACACGCTGCCGTCAGAAGTCAAAGAGCAGCTTTGGAGGGCTGATAAAGAGCAAGCTTGAGCAGAGGGAAAAAAGACGGATAAGAGGCAAAGACAAGAAGAAGTTTATTATGGAGAGATGCAACAGTGTGGACCGCGCAGGAAATGAAAAGTGATGTCAGGACCAGTAAAAGTAAAGATGTCAAAAGGTCCAAATATGAAGGACAAAGCTCTGGGATCAGAGTCGGTTCAGCTTTTCTGTGTTTTATTGGCTGCAGAGCTGTGAAGATGCTGGCTGGGGATATGAATATGCATGCCACAGTAGGATTTTAAAGCAAAACTGTTTATTAAGAAGGTGATTATGCACGACTTCAAACTGCTCACAATCATGACTTTGCTGTACACAGGACACATGCAAGAGCAAACAAGCAACAGTTGCCTGCTTTTCCCTGGATTCCAGACGTTTGGGGGAATTTGTCCGTATGCGTTTAAAGTTGCAGAGTGCGGCTCACTATGTGGACAGAGGTTTTTGGAGTAAGTACCGCACAACTGATAGCCAACCTGTTAAGGCACGGAGATCCGTTTTCTTCAGCCTCACTTTACGCTCGAACTGCTTAAAGGCGTCTTTTTATGCCAACAAAATGACTTTGATGAAGACTAAGAAGTCATCTCACAGCTTAGGCCTTAAAATCGGAAGACTTGTGGAGATGACGTCAAACACAAGCTGTCAAATATTCAATGGGTCTAAATACCTGCAGTTAAAAAATAACTGCACGAGGAGCTGTGGAGAAATCTGCAATCCTTCTTGGACTCTATGTTTCGCATCATGTTTACTTCAGTGTAACAGGCATTAGCTTATTTTATTCATGACTTAAAATCACACATTACAAACCCGTCTTAATGTGCTGCGTAAGGAGAGAGAGAGAGACGCCTTTTTACTTGCTACCAGACATCTAAATCAACATGCCACAGTCGCTGGAACATATTCATGTAGTTGGATATCTTAAGTGACCTTTTTTCATTTAAAAGCTAACGCATTTCGCTTCAACAACAAAAATACATGTAAACACTGCAACATAGTTAGCTTTGCCTGTCGAAGCTAACTAGACAAGCTACAAAGATAGAAGGAAATGTTTTTTGTTTTTAAATCTAAAAATAAGCAGGCTTGTACAGAGGAAGTTATTCGGCATTAACATGCTTCAGTCCAACAGCATAAATCCAGGTGCTTTTTATTCTCTGTGTGTTTTAAATCATTAATAGATGAACCAATGCGGCACCTCCAAATGGATGGACAAAACGTGAAATAGAAGTCATGCGCTGCCAAGTGCGAAAAAGAAATGTTGACTGAAATGCTCAACTGCTGTTGTGGGAGCTATCGTGTATTTATCAAGCTCCGTTTACTCCAGGAAAGAGCTGACATTTCAGATTAGTTTATTCCTTTGCAAATGGCGAAACCAGGACAAACAGGAAATGATGGAGTGAAAGGAGCTGGTTTCCACCCAGCTTCCACAAGGGACACATTTTTTTAGTCTTGTAAGATTGTAAAATATGTGGTATCCTTGCTCCAAACGAATGAAACCTGCTTTGTCTGCTTGAAACACTTTTCTTGTTAAGAGCTGGGATTTAATAGCATCGTTTGGAGCAAGTCTGCGATGTTTACTCCTGCCAGACATCTCTTGTTGCTAGTATGGCCTTAGCTTTTACAAGCTATACACTTTTAATGATCACAAACCTCATCGGGGCCTTTTTTTTTGTTTGTTTTTTTATTCTTGTGCTGTAAAATGTATAGCTCAGATATTTAATGTCCTTGTTTTAATGTGCATCATGTGGTTTTATTCTAACCAGCTGGTTCCTTTTGGATTTTTAGCCTATTTAAGAGAGTCAAAGGAAGCTTCGGCGTAATGATTCAGCCGCACATCTTTGTTAACAGAAAGTTTTGCTTTACTGAGACTTCACCTAACTCAGGAGTTTCAGTTTTAAATGTTTTGTCAGGCTAGCAGTTTTATAGTCAGAGCCAAAGGTGTGAGAAAATACAGATGACAGTAGAAAAAAGCAGCAATTTTAAGAGAATTCCGGAAGTTCAATCCTGCCTCAGTTTAGATTACGGAGTGCAAAGTAAAGCATGCTGCAGTGACTCGCCCTGTTGCCTGCCAAAAAAAGGGAGCAAATTGATTAAGGTGGTATCACATACACACACTGCATTTCTGTTAGTGGACATAGAGAGAAGGACAAGCTGCAGAGGATCTTCTATCAATGAGAAGTGCATTTAATATTGTACTATGGATCATTGTGGTGGTGCAGTGCAGTTTACAGTAAGCCTCTCTCCTGCACCACAGTGTCAGATTAACATGTTTAACAGCAGTTCTGGGAGGTGTGTTGTGATTAGGGATGGGCATAGCAAGGAAGTATAACTATTCAAAGTCATTAAGAATTAATAAATTATTGGAAAACCAGCCTACTTATGATCTTAACATGCTGGTCATGTCTTTCAGTATTAAACAGTGACGAGACAGAAAAAGAAGATATTGTTTCATCTTCATTTCTGATCGGTTACTAAGTCATATTTCGTTCTTGTTTGTGCTTTTATAGTCAGCGCTAATCTTTAATTTGAGTTTGCCAAACTGACCACATATTGATATAGGAGTCCGGCTTTTCTTACAGCACCTCTGTAATCAGATTGTTTTTGACTAACGTGGGGGACATGTTCTAATGTTTTTCCCAGGAGTCGCTCTGTCATACTTCCCGTCCTGCGCAGCTATGACTCAGCTTCCAAGTCCGTCGCTTTCCTCTGAGTCATGGGTTTCACTTCCAGCCACTCCCTTTCCCCTCATGTCAGCGTTAGAGGATCAGGTGAAGGTCTGAGCTGAGGTCGCTAGGATGTTTGCCAAAACCCCAAAAAGAGGAAGTTGTAGTGACAGGCTGCTTGGTTACAAGAAAACACAAGCGCTAATGTTTATCACAGAAGAAGTGGCATATTTTCTTTAACTTTTAGACTTTTATTTCTGCGGCCTTATTAAAAGGGCAAAATACCACACATGGTATTATATACGTCGTGTGCGCCTTAAGTAGATTCATTTTTGCAAAACCACACCACTTTTTTCTTTTCCTCCCTTTCCTGTATGTATTTACTGGTTTAGATCCACAGGGAATTTTAGAGCAGCCTTCCAAGTTTTTCTTGGAAGCAATTCAACAGAACAATTGTTGACAATCTTATTTAATGGCGAGCCCACCCTCCAGGGTGGAGATTGTGCACATCTGTAAATACCTGCAATAGAGAGGATGTACATTTCAAGAAAGCCACAAAAATTTAATTTCCATCATGAAAAATATCAGTATTTGCAGACTATTGTACAAAGTTGTTTAATTGCTAAACTGCCATGATTGTATCCACGTATAAACAATTTTCTTTTTTTCTTTTATTTTGGAAAAAAAAGTGCATAATTGTATTTACTACGTAGAATGAATTGATCTTTGTATCCTGATACCTGTAGATCAGGGACTAATGAAAAGACTTTCAGGCTTTAGTTTCTTTTAGCATCGTATACATTTCTGTTTCAAGCATGAGTTTCTTGATAACTTGTGTGCAGTATAGCCATAACGGAAACCTACTTCTTAACCTCCGGCAACAATCTCATTGAATATCAACTCTAAGCTGGAAGGGCGGACTTGTGTCAACCAATGTTGTCTGTATCACATATGACAAGGCCTTTAGTAAATAATTCTTGCCAAGTGAACTCCACACTGGCTTTTTAAGTGTATGTAACAGTGGAAAATGGATTTCTGAATGTTCAGAGTCTACTTTTATACCATTCTGACACATGATAATAAAAATTGACACTTAACACTAAATCCTGCTCCTGGGTCTGTTTATTCCTCATGTGCACCTGGACCTTTGGAGAACAACTAAGAAGTTGTTTCTACTCTTAAAGAACCCTGATTTCCCTAACTGCTACTACTGACACTTGTCTTGGAAAGACAGTTGTAATTAATGTCTCATATTTATTAGTTGTTCCAGTGAACATTAGGCATGTACAATGCCTAAACCTTAAATTGCCTTACCTATATTTTAAGTTTGTTGACATCATTAATAAACTGTGTTTAATGTTGAAGTATCTGCCACAAGAGGGTTCGTTCTGGTATTAAATCCCTTTTATTGGAAGTACTGGTGCTACACCACTGCACAGTAAAAACATTAAATCGTGATAGTGCAATGTTATATTTCCAAAGACAATTTAATGTTTGCTTATTTATATATTTGGTCTGGAACTTCGTCCATGGATCAGAGGAATCTATTACTATTATCTATTACTTATTATATTATTATCTATTACATTTAATAGCTTATAAGTATATTTCAAGAAGAGGTGGCCTGAGCATCTTGTTCAAATTCCTGGAGGTCCTGGGGAAAACCCAGACTGTCTCTTGGCTGACCTGGAACACCTTGGTATTCTTCCAGGGAGAAATAGGGGGGAAGCCTGGGCTCTGCTGCTTGAACTGTAGCCTCTGCAAGGATGGATGGATGGATAGATAGCTTTATGGACAGACAGACCATTTGATCATCTTTTAATGTTTTAATTCACTTCACATATTTAGAAAAATGCTGAAATAATTGCTTCACACAGCAATCATATGACTAGATTATTGCTTACAACTGTGAGGGACTTTTCACTTTTTAATGAGAAATTAGCTAGAAGTAACAGATTAAATATACTTTGGGGGGGAAAGGATTCTGCATTGTATTGTTGGTGATAAACGTGAAGCTTATTAACATTCTGCTAACACACATTTTTATAAGATCAATATCGAAATACATATTTGTAATGTAGTTTAAGTTCGCTGCTAAATATGTGGAAGCAAAGGTGTTTATTGGAATGGTACTCAATGTGAGTGTAACATTTAAATAACCCAAGTGTCCACAAGATGGTGCTATTGTTCAGGTCTATTGTCACGTCCCAACAGTGACACCTAAAGGCCACTCTTTAGTACTGCATCAGAGCGACAAGCTTCATGAGGCAACGAAAGAGTTAAAAGTTCAAAATCCTATTACTGTTTGCACTTAAATTGATTTTGACAGGTCACGTGTTTAGGTAGCTGGGTACCCGGATGAGACAAATAACACCGTATCTGTCCCACGAACTAGATCTCTCAGCAGGCTGCGATGGATTTTATGACGGATCAGGATGTGCGAAAGGTGAGGATGACTCTAGCGTCGCAGGCATAGTGAGATCCAGTAACTGACATCCTTCGTTAATATTTATCATAAATAGCAAATGTTAAAGATATATAAATAATTAGACTCCTGTTAAAAGTTGTCGTGCACGTGAAGCTTATTACGTAACATGCCGCAGCTACAAGTGGCCACTCAGACTAAACGCCCCCTTTTTCTGTTTTTAGGACTAGATGTGACTTGCAGAGGATTTTAAATGTGATGTTTAGACACATATTTGATCGTATGAATATGTCACTTGGTGTTTCACATTGCAGATGATTATATTGTATAAACGAAATAAAATGTAATGTTTGCAAGTTGATGCTGCAGTTAGGAGGATATTCAATCTTCACCATTTTAACCGGGGTCACGGAGTCTCCAAAGCATTAAAAAGTCTTACAATTCTTCAGAAGGCTGTGATGCAAAAAAAAAAGAATATTTTTGTGTAGAATAATCAGAAAATGGCAAATGTTGCCATTACTGGTTTACTAACCAATCAATCTGAAAATAATTTTTAACATTTTATGTCCATGCAAATATCACAAAACGAAAACCTACAAAAGCTACTACTAGTGTAGTGATCATTGCAAGGGAAAGTGTGTACAGATGAATATGTCCAAGTTCTGTACAGAATGTCCAGTAAGTAATGTTATTATAAACCATGATGATGGTCTGCAGGAGAAAAGATCCTCTTGGACCATATTTGTTTGTATCCTGCTACCAGAGAGCAGAAGTTAGATCATGGGAAAGCCCAGTTATTTGTGCATAAATGCTCCAGATCTAACCTTTGAATTTGATTAATTTGGAAAAGTCATCTGATAGATATTTCTGTGTGAAAAACAGAAACCTTGTGAACGTGTCTTGAAGTCTCTTTCGTTGCATTGTGAACTGTTGAAACTGCCCTTTGGCTTCACAGTACAAGGAGGATGGATACGTGGTTTTGGATGGGCTGCTGACCTCGCAAGAGTGCGATGAACTGAAGCAGAGGATGACAGAGATCGTGGATCGGATGGATGTCCCAGAGCACTGTCGTACCACCTTCTCCACCTATCACGACGAACAACTCAAAACACAGGTGACTTAATGAGCAGTGTAGGACTGTGAGTCTTTAAAAGCATGAATGGTTCATTCAGCATTATATTTTTCACATGCTTTCCATCACATGGCACCTTAAAGATGCAGGTAAGGCTGCTAAAAGTCAGTCCCTGTCTCCCTGTACAGTTATTTACCCTGACTCCAAATGTCCCTCATGTCAGGGTAATAAAAAACTCTTATGTCAACACTGTAGTCTGAGTTTGTCTACAGTGTAACTGCTCCCCGGTGGATCAACCAACCAATGTTAACATTTTGTCCTGCAGGGAAATGCTGATTATTTCATCACGAGTGGAGATAAGATCCGCTTTTTCTTTGAGAAAGGTGTTTTTGATGACAAAGGTGAGCTCTTGTTAAATTCCTTTAGCCTGTTAGTTATTTATGTTTAAGTAAAATACAAAATGAGATGAAGCATCTCCTGATTTGCAGGAGAATTCATCGTACCAAAGCAGCGATCACTCAATAAAGTCGGGCATGGTAAGGCATCCGGATTAAACATTTTGTTACAAGACTTGCATAACGAGCTCCCAAAACATTCCCTGAACATATGACGCAACTCTTCTTCTTTTAGCTCTACATGCTTATGAGCCGCTGTACAAAAAAGTTACACATTCACCCAAAGTTCAGGTGAGTTTCATGTTTCTAAAGATGATGTTCTGATTAACAGCATAACCAACACTGAAATCAACTGTTCTCCTCCCAGGGCATGGCCAAGAAGTTGGGTCTTGTAAATCCTGTGATACTGCAGAGCATGTACATTTTTAAGGTAAAGCATTTATCTTCCTGAAAACGACCACCCAGTTTGAGATGACGAGAAGAAACGTTAAAATGTCACCTTTTATTTTGTATATTTTTCAGCAACCAGGGATTGGTGGAGAAGGTAAGAGAAGGCAGTAAAATTCGTTTTTCTATCTGGATCCCACCATTTTTTTTTTGCTCAGATCAAAAAGCAGCTTCATTTACAATTCACAAATTATAACAAAGATATTCTCATTATTCTTAAAACAGCCTTTGCTTAAATATTTCTCGGTTTATGGAGCCTCCCTGCCACTGTAACTGGGATAACAGGCATACTGTTACATAAATCAGTAATGTGCAACCAAAGTGGGCACACTGTCGTTTCTGGCCACTCAGCAACTGCAGTTATTACAGTAGCTGTTAATGAATAACAGACAGGTTAGAGACTTACATATATATTTCTCTTTTGAGTTTAATTTAACAAAACATACAAATAATCAAACGAATAGAAACTAACCAGACAGAAAATTGACAAAAATGGCAATAAAAAAAAACTAGGCTCATCAAGCATAAAGGATTATCAGCTAAAAAAGTTTTGTTCTGAATGATTGACCCTACCCTCATATTTATTGATATATGATAAATTATACTACATGTTTGAAGGAGTCCCCATCACATTGTAAAAGGTAAAGACAAATACACACGTTGCCTCGGGTCTGAATCATAACAGGATGAAAAATACAAAAAACTGTACAGTAGTGGATTTTTTGTTTGTTGACTGAAGGAAATAATATTCAACTTCATCCAGCTGGATTTGGAAACTCTAGAGGACTGAATAATAGACAAATATGTAATTAACACCGAACAGCATCCTTCAGTATTTGCACTGATCCCACTCTTCCAGCATCTATTGTGTTTCCAAATGTAGCCCTCATTAGTTTTAAACATCTGAATTAAATGTTTGTTTTACTAAAGGAATTATAGATTAAATCATTTCATATGTTATCAGTCCCCGTTGTAGTCCAGTGGCTACAAATGTATTATTGTAATGTAATATTTCTTGGTTAGTCCAAAGTAAGTGTTTGGATGTTTGAATGGTCAAATATTTATATAAACTCGCTGAAGAAGTTCTGGTTAAATCTATACGTCACAAGTATTTTGAAAGTTAGCATGTTCACTGCTGCAGAGTATTTAAATTTATTAAAAGAACCAACAAAAAAAGTATTTTTTTTCTTATCTTTACTCACAGCTTAGCAACATATGAGCCTTCTGCTGCTGCTCTTTCAAAATGCGATGCGATTTAGTGGATGAAACTTTGTTAAAATTGTCGACATGAATGAGCTTTATTTAAGTATCTAGAGAAAATGTTCAAACATCCTTATCTCTGCTAGGTCCTTAAACGAACCACTTCAGTCACAGATTTGTTTTCTCCCTTTATCACCTCATCTCCACGCTTGGAACATGTCCAGGACAAGTTTTATTTTTTCACTGAAAGACAAACAACCAGATTAAATTTAGCAGTTTGAGTATCAGCCTGATCTTATTTATTTGTGTGATCATTTATTGTTCTTCTCTACATACTAATCTGATTAAAATGATGATATATAAATGCAGCTAACCATGTAAAACATCCCTTCACTCTTTAGATTTAATCTCTTAACATAGATAATTGTGTGTTTCTTAGTGACAGCTCACCAAGACGCCACATTTCTGTACACGGAGCCTCTGGGCAGAGTTATGGGCTTGTGGATCGCTTTGGAGGATGCTACGGTTAACAATGGGTGCCTGTGGTTTATCCCGGGGTCACATGATAGTAAGCATCAGACAGACTGGACCGATGCGTCAGGTTCTTTTTTTTTATGGTATTTCCTTGAACTACTGTATGCATCCTCTCCTTTTCACAGGCGGTATCTCCCGGCGCATGGTCCGCACCCCTAAAGGCACCTTTCCACTCACAGACTTCATCGGAAGAGAGCAGGAATATGACGACGAGAAGTTTGTTGCCGCCCCAGTTAAGAAAGGTAATGGCCGTTTAAATCATTGATAAATATATGATAAATACAATAACATCTATAATTTGAATTGTGAGCACTTTTTGTGACAGAGACATATAAGAATGAATATAAAATGGGGATTGTATATGGATTAGAGCTCAAACAAAGAGCCTTTCATTTTTATTTGTGGGTAAAAGCGATCAGATGGTTTTCTCAGGGTGGTTTCAGCTCCTGAAACATGAAAGGAAAGGAAGGAACGGTTTAACTGTACTGTCAAATGAAGCAGTGAGAACTGGTCCATCCATCTCTGGGTGTTCAGGTGGCGTGGTCCTGATCAATGGGGAGGTGGTGCACCGAAGTGCTGAGAACACTTCAGAGGACTCTCGCCACGTCTACACTTTTCACATAATGGAGTCCCTGGAGACCCGCTGGAGCCCCGACAACTGGTAAGAGCTGAAGGACTTAGTCCCGTTTTTATGATTGTTTATGTATCGACTGTACCTGGTGGATGGTTTTCTTTATCAGTATAGTGGCAGATGAAATAAATATATGTAGACATTTATTTATCTATTTGCTGAATTGGAATCAGATTCAGATCCATGTTTTTGGAGCCAGATGTTCCTAAAACTGACTTGTGACAGATGTGAAATCTCAGGAGTTTTTGATCAAAATAAATGATGATTCTGTACTTGCTGTGATGAAAAAAAGGCCTCTTTTGTAAAGCCAACCACACCATGTATGTAAATATGACGTTTCTGTTAATAAGTTACTTTATTGTGGTTTCACTTCAAAGCCAGAGATGATATTCTGATGAAAGCAATACTCTGGGCGGACAGATGTGAGACAATCTGTTAAGAAAGCTTTCTCAGGTTTGGCATCAGTAGCTAAGGGATCATTTGAGACTGATCCTGTTGTACCTACAGATTAATCTGTAAAACACTGCAGGGAAAATGGCATTTATTTAAAAGATACATTACCAGATGCAACACCTGTCTTAGGAAAAAGTACATTTTAGTACATTTGCTGATATGTGAAATGCTGTTAAGCTATAAAAAAAGAAAAAAAGTCAACTTCTTCTGGCCAAACACCCTCATCATGATGCAGTTTGTTTCCTACTCAGGTCAAATCATGCCTCACAGTGGGCAAAGTGGTGGGAACGAACTTCATGATGATTGAAATGCATTTCTTAAACTGAAAGTGTGCCAGAGAGAATAAATGTCACTAAGTAGGCTACCATATTTTATATTTGAGCTCAACTTGTTCACAATATGTATCTATAAAAGGAACTATTGTTCAAAATAAATGATGAAAATAAAAACAACTTACTTCTACTTCTTTAAAAAGATACATATTTGAATCCATCTCTATAACTTCCGGCTCTTTGTGTCTTTCAGGCTGCAGCCCACTGAAGAGCTCCCTTTCCCAGCGCTCTACACTAAATGAAGGATGTTGACATCAGGTGCTGCACAAAAAGGGACCAAGTTTTAAAACATAGACACTAACATGATGGTGTTAGCACATGAAATACTCAGTAAATGTCACTTTTTAAAGCCTGTAAATGAAGTTTTTGGCACCAATAACCCGGTCTGTATGCTAGTAAGTTGTGTAGTGCCTTTTATGAAAACTGAAAACTTCTTTGCTAAGTCAAGGGGTGTTTTCGCTGTGAAATAATGAAATTTTTTCAGTTATATTTGGAGTTATGAGTATTTGACGTCATCTGTAGTGCTGAAAGACCGGAGAGGAAATAGATGGAACTAATCATTCAGATTCTTTTTTAGTGAGGTATTTTGTCTCAGTTATTGATATATGCAGGGACTGTGTGATTTTAAGCTTTCACTTAAAAGCACTTGTTAACCATGGCCGAGAACCCAGCCAGATTCATTACTACTGGACTGATAAATGGTGCCATCTTTCAAAAGTCAGTGTATCTATTTTTAAATACGGCAAAAATAAACATTTTTAAAACACTTTTTGATCACCTTAACATGAACCTTGCACAACACAGCAGATATTTACGTCCATTTTTATTCAGCATGTCCCCATCAACATTGTCACCAACCACTTCCATTCATTATTCAGTCCCTCCCCCGAAATATTCCCACATGAGATGAAATTTCTTTTTTTTTTTTTACGGACATGTTTAAACATTTGTTTTCAAGTATGTTCATTTCAAGATACAACTCAAGTGAAAAACAAGTAAACTAAATGACTGAATGACTTTTTAAATCACAACATTCAAATCTTCTCGAGCAGGTTTTCAAATGAAACAGAAAAAGCAAAGAGTTCATCTTTGTTCATCAAAGTACAGCTGATCTTTCGCCATTTCGATGCGCTCAACATGCAGCGTTAAATTATTCTAAAAATGTATGGCAAATAAACTATCATGCTAAAATATGTAAATACAACATAAATATAACATAAAATGAACAATAAATAAAGACAAATCAATGCTGAGAAGCCAAAATTATAAAAGAAATGGTTGCAAACATTTGATAATGATCAAACCTGGTGACAAAGTTCTATAAAATCCATTTAAATACTGACACGATTAATTTGCCAATAATGAAAGATCAGCTGTACTT
>JBBDHI010000020.1:7423542-7435415 GCA_037177115.1 Craterocephalus stercusmuscarum
ACTTTCCAAAGCGGAAGGCTTATCTAGGCTTGTGTATGCCAGCTCTGCTTTAGATGTCCCCAAAGATGTATGCAATACTATTGACAAAGCCCTATTTAATTTCATTTGGAAAAGAAAAGTCCATCAAATTCGCAAAAGTGTGATGACTAACAAATTAAACTCTGGTGGTTTTAATGCTTTAGACTTTTATACTTTACACTCCTCTTTTAAAATAAAGTGGATTAAAAGATAGTTGTTAAATCCCAAATCTTTGTGGACATTTATCTCGCACCATAGACTCCAGAAGATGGCAGGACAGTAAATCAAAGAGAACCGTCATCTCACGAAGAAGATACTCCAACGGCGAAGAAGAACCAGCATGCACGCCAGCCAATCACAGATGAGGAGCGAAGATGGCGGAATCGGAGCAGAGCATCAGGTAGACACATACCAACAAACTTTATAAACATTTAAATTAATTTGATATAATTTTAAAGTGTTCGCCAGTGTATATATATTTATACAGACTTCATATATCAATTGACTCAGAATACTGGAAGGATGTAGGTTAGATAATTTCTCTATTGAACTATTAAACCACGCTAACTTAGCTTAGCAAGTGCTAGCAGCTAAAGATTTGAATGGCTTTTCTGTAGCGCGGTGCTGCATGTCAACAACAGCATGAGAACTCAGTGGGATCAGCCAGTGATATGACTTTGATTAATGAACAGCACTGCGTTCATGTCAAGATTGAATACTAATCATAGAACTTGGCTAGTTTTTCGATGATAATGTTATCGCAGAGAAAGTAACACCTGGGGCATGGACAAAGTATAGCTATATCGGTTAATGTTATTTCAATGGAAACTACTTTTCACATGTCTACTGTTTGAACATTTAGCTCTAAACTTCAATTACCTTGATGTTTACCACGTTAAACGGTTACAACGAAATTATGTTAACTAATATAGGCGAATTATTCAAGGGGATTTTTATGATTGTCCATTAATACTAAAATCTGTGAGTTGTAATTTTAAAAGTCTGCAGAACACAATACGATTGGACCTGCCAGAGTGCTAAAATACTTATAAAGACGTGGTTTGAGAATGGGAGAGAGGTCAATACTGTTATCTTGTAGCGTTTATTAGATTTAGTGAAGTGGGCTAATTATATAGAGTTTTAAAGAGCTAGAAAAGGGCAATGGAGAATAGAAATGTTTTTGAAATTAGTGTTGTATCTTTCCGTGTAAGCCAGTAGAACCCCTAAAGAGCATGGTTAAGATGTCTGAAAGAGGCTTTAGTAACTAACATTTAACATTAACTGTAGTTGGACAAGTGTACAGTGTGATTACAGTATGATGACAATGAAAAATAAAAAAAATTAATATTGATATTGGCATATGTTGTTTATTCAACTTTATAGATCAATAAAACACTATCATATCCTGAAAGAACTACTACCACTGGCCTTGGTGCGTTATTGTTGTGCCTTTCTTTCTCAAAGGAGCTGTCGAGAATTATGGACCATACTGCTGGGAAGGTCTGCACTGAGGGAACCGGTATGTCTTCCTGCTATATGTAGTCATGTGTTGGGAATAGACAATGTACAGGACCATAACATTAAAAAAAAAACAACCCAGATAAATCTTTTTGTTGGATTTGCTACTTTGTTTCTAAAGCAGATGTTTACTTTTCTTGTTTGACGGCCACAGGCTCAAATAGAATCAGAGCTTGACAGACACTGGGACAGACTGCATCAAGGACTCGGTTACTACAAGCCACCCAGGTATAGTTCCACCAGTTTTTTCACATTACTTATGTATTAATGTATAACTGAATGGGTAATTGTCAGCATCAACTCTTGTAGCTCGTCCTCTGCTGGGAAAGTGAAGGATAACAAAGATGTTGCACAGCCCTTGAAGGACTTTGGCCTGAGGATCAGTAAACTACTGGTAAGTTATGTGTGTCCTATTAACATTACATACATGATTAAGTGTCTGTCTTCAGTTTTTTGCACATTTTGGGATATTTTGATGATTACTTGTTTTAATAATATTACAGAGTCTGGATGAGCAGCAAAGTGTACAGCTCTTACAGTGCTATCTACAGGAGGACTACAGAGGGACCCGTGATTCGTTAAAGGTCTCTTCTCATTTCACTTCTTTTTAGTTCACTGTTTTCTATAGAGAACAAATATTGAGAGATTTAATGACAAGGATGACGGTCAACACTGAGTCTTCTCAACAGGTTGTTCTCAAGGATGAGCGGCAAAGTCAGGCACTTCTGCTGAAGGTGAGTTAATTAGCTGTCGTTATTTATTTCCTTTATTTAGCCCATGCATTCAGCAGCATTGGTTTGTCTGTCTGTTAGCAACATAAGTCAAAAAGTTATGGATGGATTCAGATGAGCTTCTAACTCAAAAATAATGCCCACTATCACTGGCAGAAAACCCTGAAAAAATGATCTGCACTCTGTAGTTGTATTTAATTCAGCATGACTTAGTATTTACAGCCCTTATCTGTACATTTAGTTACTCTGTGTTTATACATGTGTAATTACCATCAAGATGAATCTGATTTAATTTAATGGGAAATATGCCTCCAATCTTTAGTAGCACTAACTGCTGGTGTGTTTGTTTTTACAGATAGCTGACTATTACTATGAGGAGCGCATGTGTCTACTCAGATGCGTTCTCCTCCTGCTGACATACTTTCAGGATGAGCGGCATCCCTATAGGGTGAGATTTGGACTTTGGCGAAAAAGATGAGTTTTGGCCTATTTCGTTTAACCTCAGCTACATTTGCTTATTTATTTTTTGATTTATTTTGTCCAGACGGAATACAGCAACTGTGTGACAAAGCTGGAGAAGGATTTGGTGAGCAACTTCCAGTCACAGTTTGAAAATCTCTTCAAGGCTGAAGCACCAACATGGGAAACACATGGAAACTTGATGGTGAAAAGATACATTTGGTTCATATTTGCTTAGTTAATGTTGCTTTGTAATGTAGCATGGGATTTCCTGTTTGACTTAAAACTGATGTACCATCTGCCTAATTAAGGATGTAAATATCTTTCTCTTTTAAAGACGGAGAGACAGGTCTCGCGGTGGTTCCTGCAGTGTCTGCGAGAACAGTCTCTGCTGCTGGAGATCATATTTCTGTATTATGCGTACTTCGAGATGAGCCCATCGGACCTCCTGAGCTTCACCAAGATGTTCAAAGAACAAGGGTTTGGCCAGCGACAGACCAACAGACACCTTGTAGACAAAAGCATGGATGCTCTGGTTGATCGGATCGGGTAAGTGTATTTTTTTTCCTATATGTTCATTTCTTTAATTTAAGCAACTCCTGAAAATTTGCTTGTGTTTGTATTAGTCTGGTGGCTGCCCTAGGCAAAACTTATCTGGACTTTCGGTGCTTTCAGTCTGTAACTGCCTCCTTATACTAAAAATAACATGTCCAAACAGTATTTGTTTGAAGATGTTTACAACTGCTAAAACAAGCAGATTAAATCCTTTTGCATTTTAAGTACTGGTGTGCTTAGCTTACTTGTCCAGTATACGTCTACCGACGTCTGGACCACAGATGTGTAGGTGGGGCAAAGAATTGTCTGTAAAGTCAGTTTGTTTGATTTTATCTTTGACATGTTGGAACCAGTTTCAGTCCATGTGAGATGTTATGGTTGGCGGATATGGGTGAGCTTGGCTTACTGTTGTAATTCTGCTCTGCATCGAGGTGTTTTGTGTTCTCATCAATGTACTGATGAGTTCAAAACCAGAGATTACTGCAGAGTTATTTGATGCAGGACTAAAGTATATTTTTGGTTTTCATATAAGCTGCTATATCTCTAATATTTGTTGGGTGATATGTGGACGCACATTAGCATTTCCCAATGCCACATAGCTTTTGGACCTTAGCGGTGAATATATGAATAGTGTTGCCCATTTGTGTATTTTTTAATGACATATGTTTCTCTGGTCTGCAGATACCTTAGCTGTCTCATCCTGGTTGAAGGAATGGACATCGACTTTCTGCACAAATGTGCTCTGGAGGATTGTGCAGAACAACACCAGTTCTCTGGTGCCCCTGATGTGATTAAGGTTTGAATTTAATCGTTAACTACAGGAGGCCCCATCAGCATTGATACCCATCAATGAAATCCCAGCAGTCTGAGAAACTAAACCAATTAAATAAATTAGCTAAACACTGACATTCGCTGCAGAAATTAGTAAAACAGCATCTTCTGGAAGAGCTCAGTAATTCTCTTTGAATAAAATAAAGTGTTTAACATTAAAGCTCCTGACATCTGAACATCTGTATTTCTCTGTGTCTTCTAGGAGATGGATCAGCTGCTGCTGACATTCGGTGACATTGGTCATCATGGGCCTGTGTTGTTGGCCTGGGTCCTGCTGAGACACACTGTGAGACCAGATGAGTCCAGCCATGTGATCAGGAGGATAGGCAACACCGCCCTGCAGCTGGGGGTCTTCAAGTACCTTTCAGCCATGTTGAAAGGCCTTGGAGTCTCAGGAAATAATGTAAGATGAAGCAATAATATTGAGAAGGGGGGAAACTAAAATGTTAAAAGTTATAAAAACAAAAATTAAATGTGCATTCATGATTTTAAAGATCGGTGTCTTTGTTCTCTTTGTTTTGCTGTAAATTAATACGAAGTTAAGGTTTTACCACTAAACATCAGATCTGACTCCCACAAATAAAAGAACCTTACTTTTTCTGCCATGAACAAGTAAATGTGCATATATGTTTAATTCTGAACATCTGCTCTGTTTTCTCCGTGACAATTTTTCTTCTTTTTTTTCATCTAGTGTACAGCGAGTACAGCAAAAATGTGCATCTATGGCCTCCTCTCATTTGTGGTCACTTCTTTTGAAGAAGAAAGCCTGCAGGTACAGCCTGGTTCGGTTGCTGTAAATCCCTCACATTTATATTTGTAACCTGCTTTGCCAACTTTTCTTCTTGCCATGCATCTTCCAGACTGATTGCGCTGCAACGCAGTCTTCCCACCTGATCGATGCTGCCTGTGAGGTCCTCTCTGCTCCCAGTCTGGCTGAAGTCTTTTGGGAAATGGTGAGAAAAAGCAAATAACAAGAAGGTTTTTGGAGATGAGATTGGATTAAGATAAATGTCAATATTGTATCTTGTGTGTTAATTTGATCATCCAGAAGCCAAACATGGGACTGGGGATGGTCCTGGACAGTGCGGTTGGGATGTTCCCTCATAAGATTGGACCTTTGTTGCAGCTCCTAACCGCACTTGTGGCAAACAAGTCAACAGTAAAAAAGGTAGATTTTACACCCACATAGACATTAGCCCACCTAGCCTTTCCTTATGTTATGCTTTTAAAAACACGCCCACTTCTGTGTGACAGGTTTACAACTTCTTGGATAAGATGTCCTTTTATACACAAGTTTACAAACACAAGCCCGGTGATGTCATCATCAATGATGACGAGACGTTGTGGAGGAGGCAAACTCCAAAACTCCTTTACCCCCTTGGTTAGTTTTTATTTTTATTATTGATTGATTGATTCTGACCGTCATGGCTAACTTTGACATGTATGAATGTAAAGTATTCATAGTTTCCATTTCAACCATCAGGCTCGGGGCAGACTAACCTGTGGTTGCCGCAGGGAGTGCTGGGCCAGGTGATGATTGCAGGTGAACAGGGCTACATGGTGCGATGGGACTACTCCTACAGCTCCTGGACTCTGTTCACCTGTGAAGTGGAAATGCTGCTCCATGTGGTTTCAACCGCAGGTACACAAGATTACTTTTCCTTAAAAAGCCGAAAGTAAACATTACTCCAACAGTAGCGCACTGTGTGTTTGCTGGAGCATTTTCAAGCTGAAGGCATGATGTGCTCATGAATATTTATGGCAGTAAAAAAAATGAGTGTAGCATAAAATCACCGGCTGTGTGATTATTATTTTTTTTATGATGTTTAAGCTTATTTAGAAGTTAATTATTGATAACTTTTAACTGTTGTTGATCCCAGATTGATTCAACATAATCAACATGTTTGTTTTTGTGTGTTGTGTAGATGTTATCGCCCACTGTGCACGAGTGAAACCCATCCTGGATCTGGTGCATAAGGTCATAAGTACAGACTGGACTGTGTCAGACTGTCTGTTGCCCCTCACCTCACGTATTTACATGCTGCTGCAAAGGTAAGCTTTTTTCTGGTTCCATTAAAAAAAAAAAAAAACTATAAAAGCACTCAAAGTGCAGACCTTCCCAAAGCACCACAGTCTCCCCACACAAAAACCAGAGCGAACCACTCAAGATTGCCCACATAACTACACAGACAGATCTGCATCCACCATGCAGTGAGCATGCTACAGTATATGGACAATTATATAAAACCAATTTTTTTTTCTTTAGGAAATGTCCATGTACAACAGCCAGAAATATTTTTTTTGTTTTATAATTATTTTTAGCAACAAGAGATAATTACATTTTTTTTTTCATCGACAGCAGACAATTGTACATTTTTTTGTAGTGTTTTTTTCAGCAAGGCATAATTACAACAATGAACATCGGTCAGCAATCAATTGAATTATTAAAGAACAAAATTTTATGCTCCATTTACCACGTTGTTAACGAAAATCTCAAGGTAATCCAGAATCCAGGATCTCTTCTGGATCCAAATCTAATCAATTGTTCCCTTTATCATTTCCAAGCTATCCTGAAGGTTTCAGCGAAATCTGTCCATAACTTTTTTTGAGTTATGTTGCACACAGACAGAAAAACAGATAAACGCCGACAAATACATAACTACCTTGGGGGAGGTTAAAAAAAAAAAAAAGGTTTAGATCTGTAAGGTGGATCTATTCTGTTTGTCAGGTTAACATCGGTCATCAACCCCCCGGTGGATGTGATAGCGTCCTGCGTGAACTGTCTCTCTGTTTTGGCTGCACGGATGCCTGGAAAGGTGGGTATGATGGGAATTTTCTCCATGGGGAGAAGGGAAGTCAAAGATTTAGATCCATCTGCCATACTTCTCCTCTTTGTTCCTCAGGTGTGGTCCAGTCTGCACCACACGGGTTTCCTCCCTTTTGCCTCCAACCCTCTGACCAACATGTCTCAGTGTGTCAGGTAACATAAAAAACCTAATGTACGTGCTGCTTAAATATTAGACATGTAAAATGAAAGGAAAGTAAGAAAATATTTTTTTTCCCCGATGCCTAGTGCTGAGGGGATGAAGGCGGGTAACTACGGCAACCTGCTGGTCCAGATTGAGCAGCCGAGAGGCGAGTATTCTGTGACGATCGCCTTCCTGCGTCTCATTACCACCCTGGTTAAGGTAAGAACGTTGTGGAGGACACGTTAGAGTCCCGGTGCTGTGATGTGGCTCCTATAAACCTCCCATCATTTCAGGGGCAGCTTGGAAGCACTCAGAACAAAGGTCTGATCCCCTGTGTGCTGCTGGTGTTAAAGGAGATGCTGCCAACATATCACAAGTGGCGCTATAATACCTACGGAATCAGAGAGAGGATTGGTAAAAGCACTTTTCCTTTCCTGTCTTTTAAATGGAAAATAATGAACATCGAAGTGAGTAAATGTCTCTTTATCTGCGCAGGTTGCCTCATTTTGGAGCTGATCCATGCTATTCTCAATCTGAGCCCAGAGGGGGAGGACCAGGGAAGGTATGCGCGTATTTATTTAAATTTGCACATTTTTCTAACTGGCACTATATTTTTATCTGATTTAATCTTCAAATTCAACAGAGAATCAGTAAAATGTGTCTGAATTATTAGGATTTGTATTTTTCTTTGTATTTTTTTTTTGTGAATCAAACCAACACGTGATCATGTCTGCATTTTCTGTATCTCATCATCTAAGCAGTTGAAAAAAAGATGTCAAATAATGGTAGGAATTAGGAGACTTTTAACGTTTGGCAGAGAAACTTGTCGATGCGTTCCTTTTTTCCTTCCTGCAGCACTCCCACGCTGCAGTCTCTTTGCATTTACTGCCTGGCAAACACAGAGGCCGGTCAGGCTGTGGTCAACATCATGGGTGTGGGAGTGGACACCATCGACGTGGTCCTGGCAGCGCAGCCCAGCAGGTGAGCAGCCGCAGATTTTCATGCTCCTTTTCCTCCTTTGTTTATTTTGCTTCCATCTTTGATAGATTCAGTAGTAGTTAAACTGCGTTTTCCTCCTGCTGGTGTGCAGCTGTGGCTCTGAGGGGCCGGGTCAGATCCTGATCCAGACTGTCAAACTGGCTTTCTCCGTCACCAACAACGTGATCCGGCTGAAGCCGCCGTCCGACGCCGTGTCGCCGCTGGAGCAGGCGCTGACGCAGCACGGCGGTCACGGCAACAATCTGGTCGTCGTCCTGGCAAAATATATTTACCACAAACACGATCCGGCTCTGCCTCGACTCGCGGTCCAGCTGCTCAAGCGGCTCGCCACGGTAGGACTGTCACCGTGACGAGTACTGATCGGCACGTGATCGGCGGTAATTGGGTTAAAGGTGCGTTTCCCGGCAGGTGGCCCCCATGTCGGTGTACGCCTGCCTCGGCAGCGACGCGGCGCCCATCAGGGACGCCTTCCTCACTCGGCTGCAGAGTAAGACCGAAGACATGAGGATCAAGGTGATGATCCTAGAGTTCCTCACCGTCGCCGTGGAAACCCAGCCTGGCCTCATCGAGCTCTTTCTCAATCTGGAAGTAAAGGATGGAAGCGAAGGATCGAAGGTATTAAACCAAAGATTTAGTTTTATTTCTAACAGTACCTCCACATTTAAAATTACAGATCGCTTGATACCACTTTTTCACATTCAATACTGATCCCGATCCCATTCTTTTTGTCACTCTAAAAGATTTTAATAACGCAGTAAATGTAATTTACTTGATGCTAACTTGTGAAAACATCACATTCACTGTGCAACAGCTGTTCTGGTTCCCGAAAATATGATCAGATCGGATTTACAGCATTTGTGAAGACAATATTCACAGCTGCACCATTCAGATGTTTAAACTAAAATAAAAGTGGAAGTTTGCACAAATATTTCAATCAAATAAAAGCAATCCCAGTGTTTAAATAGAAAATGTGCAAAGTGAAGTTGAGGATATATTGATGGCTCGGATCGGACAGGCTCTAATAAAATAAATCCGATACAGGCCAAAATGATTGGATCAGGTATCGGACTCGATACGGATCCAGTGGATCGGATGGGGCCGTGCCTGTTTAAAATGTCTCGTTTTACACTCAGGAGTTCTTGCTGGGCGAGTGGAGCTGCCTCCACGTGGTCCTGGACCTGATCGACTCCAAGCAGCAGGGGAAGTACTGGTGTCCCCCGCTGCTGCACCGAGCGGCCCTGGCCTTCCTCCTCGCCCTCTGGCAGGACCGCAGAGACAGCGCCATCTCCGTCTTGAGGACCAAGTGAGCGCGCTTTCTCTGAAATTTACTTTTAAAAATAAGCAGGTAGATTTAGCATAAAAGGATAATGTGTAACTTTAGGCCTCTAGAGAGCAAAAAGTGTAACTTCCCACTGATCACATGACATGGTTGCAAAATGAAACAGTGTTTCTATTTCTGGGATCCTCAGACACCTTCTTACTTTGTTCAGATTTGACTAACTTTTAATGAAAAACTAGCATGAAGCTCAGCCCGCTGTTTATAAATCATCAATTCATACTTACATTCAACTCATATTTGTTTTCAAATATCATTTTTGGGGCAAATTACAGGCTTAGGACCCCAGTGATCAAAAGTTACACAGTGTACCTTTACACCTGCCTCTCATGCTGCCGACTTATTTTTACGCAGAGAGAGATTTTGGGAAAACTTGACGACGCCTCTGTTTGGAACTCTCACTCCACCGTCGGACACCACAGAGGTAACGAGCTGCTTTCTCTTTAGTAACTAAGACTGATCAAACAGACGTGTCAGCTCAAAGACTTTTTCTGTCCCCAGCCTTGTGTTTTGGAGACTTGCGCGTTCGCTATGAAAATCATCGGCCTTGAGATCTACTACGTCGTCAGGTAAATCCAGAACCGGCCGAACGGCAGCTGCACGCATGACTTCAGATCAGATCTCCTCATGAAGGCTCCTCTGTGTGCTGCAGCGGCTCCTTGGAGCAGTCTCTGAAGGATGGTCTTCAAAAGTTCTCCAACGCCCGACGCTACGAGTACTGGTCCCAGTACGTCAGGTCTGTGGTGTGCCATGTGGCGGACATGGAGGAGGAGGGGATCTGCTACTTCACAGAGACGCAGATGCTGATCTCTGCTTGGCGGATGCTGCTGATTCTTTCCACCAGCCACGTATGTCACAGGGACTTTTCTGGCTCGTGGTTATTTCACTTCACCGATGTTTCCATGATTCCAGCGGATCTGCTGATTTTATTATTTGTTTTATCTCTTCAGGCTGAGGTGATGCAGCTAACGGACGACGCGACCAAGCTGAAACTTTTCATGGATGTCCTGGACGGCGCTAAAGCTGCTGTACGTCGCGGTAATGTGATCCTAGCTCGTCGTTTGTGTTTTTGCTGCTTTTAATGCCTCTTTGCCCCTTTCAGCTGACCTCCCCCATGTCTGAGCCGTGTCTTCGTCTTGGATCCATGATGGCCACGCTGCTGCTCATCCTCCTCAAGCAGTGGAGAAGGTACCTGCTGTGTGTTAGACAGATGGGGATGCGTTGTGTGTTAGATGTAGTGTGCTGTACTCAGTGCTCTCCCTCTGCCTGCAGCGTTGTAGCAGCAGCTCCTGACATCCTGTCCCCGCTCTCCCTCATCCTGGAGAACGTCCTGCAGGCCGACCAGCAGATGATGGAAAGGACCAAAGCCAAACTCTTCTCTGCACTTATTTCTGTGCTGCAAATTCAGGGATTAAATGGTATGTAGCCCCCCCCTCCCCTTTTTCTCTCCATGCCTGAATCAGCGGTTCACTTTTTCCTTGTTTGTTGAGCAGGTGGAGATATTTCCCAGCTGCCCCAGCTGTTGCTGTCTGTGTGTGAGACGGTTAAAGATGAGGCGCTGGCGCTCATCGACTGCACTCGACATATGAGTCAGACGAGTGAGGCGGGGGAAGACGAGGACAGCATGGAGACGGACTCTCCACGGGGCCCGCAGAAGGACCAAAGAGATGGGGTAAGTTAGCTTAGAGGCAGGGATGAACCTATCATTAAACTCTTCTTCCAGTCCTCTAATTATGGAGCTGTAGGGGTTGTTTAGGAAGAAAAACATTTCATTGATTTAAAATAAACAAAAACATTTTGAAATGAGATGCATCAAACCAGGACAAAGTTTTTATTGATCACCCAGTGAAGCAGGTTCAATGTTTGGGAATTGATTTTAAGAAGATTTTGATTTTGATAAGTCACATTTGTTTTCATGTGAGATGGGGAACATTTCTTACGAATCAACTCAAAACCTTCTTTTAAAGGGGTAATTTAAAGTGGTTTGGATCGAGTTCACTGCAAAACAGGAAGGCTGCAGGAAAGCAAAGACAACTTTTGGGAGGAGAGGAAAACCCACATAGGCCGATGCTCTGTGGTTTTAGCAAAATGAATATAATTAAGTCATTTATTTGAATGTGCTCTGTAATATTCAAGTGGAAATTCATATCTACAAATCATGTAGTCGGAGTATTGTCTTATTTAGATTGAGCCCAATATGTTGTGCACCTATTAGGGATGGGCACAATTAATCGATAATCGATCAATCGATCGTTAAGATTTTAGTCGATTAAATTATCTTTAATCAATTAATTGACTGCATCTTTAGACTGGTGCTGAAGTTGTATGTAAGAACATATTTTCCAATGTAACCACTGAATGAATCCTATCAAACTGCCCTAAGAGTCGTTCATCTTGCAATTAAAATCTAAATAAGGAAACAAACTAGGTTTTTTCTACCTTACTTCATTTAAATAT